>MJUU01005290.1:54157-64895 GCA_002080025.1 Modiolus philippinarum
GAGGAACCTCACACCATATAGCAAGCCCTAAATGGCCCAACAAATGTAAAAAAGTGAATAAATCAAAGGAAACAAGGATACAAAAGAATGTATAATTTGTCAAAATGAGTACTGAAATTGACTAGGACTAAAGTATTTTCATTTTTGAATAAGTACTATGGTAATGATGAGAGAATGCAGTCTGACTAATATAAATAGAGATGCAACTTCTTGCTTGAGTTGATATTGCTATAATTTTAATTTGCAATCATTTGAAGTCATGATTGTTCTCCTGAATTACAAAACATGTGTATGAATAATCAAAATGGCACAGAACTTTTTATTCAATTGTAATTGAGAGAAATTTGAAATGAAAATAAACTTTCAAATATATTGGTGGGAATATAATCAAATAAACGTTCAAGATATATTGTTGAGAATATAATCAAGACATAATGCATTTATGTGTTCTTCTTACACTACAAATGTATCTGAGATTAATGGCACCATTTAAGAGTTAATATGAGATAATACCTACAACTTAATCAAATAAATATTTTATATGATTTCCAAAAAAAAAAAAAAAATAAATTTAAAAAAAAAAGTACTCGCTCGCCCCTGTGTTTCGGTACTCGCCTCAAAATAATCAACATTTAAAATTAAAATAGAAAAATTTATTATCGCTCGCCAAATTTTTAGGCCAAAAAGTCCGAAGAACAAGAAATTAAATTGGTGTGGCCTTATGTAAAAAGAAAACTCATAACAATGTATATTCTTATATTAACATTTATACCATCTTTTGAATTCAGGAAGGTACTTTATAATATTAACTGAACTCACAAATATTGCATTGAATATACAGATATGCTATATACACAGGGCAGTTAACTACATTTGTTGGTAATTTGAATGAATTTCCTAATGAATTTCCTTAGTTCTGCAGAGTCTGAAACAAAAGCTGTCACAGAATTCAGCCAGTTATACCCCCTCAATGAATACTGAATCCAGTATTCTAAGTGTGTTGGGACACAATACAGGTGTGGACACAGTACAAGTGTGGACTCAAAACAAGTATGGACACAATGATAAATTCTCAAGAAATAATGAAATAAAATCAAAGTTATTGTCAAACAGAAAGTAGATGAGGTACAGACTTGAAAAGGGGAGACACAGTACAACTCACCATACTAAAGCTTCTGACCAAATATCAAATCATTACTACATACACAAGCTGAGAAATCCTTGATGGAAAATTTCAAAATATGGATATCAAAGTTATCGTCAAACAGGAAGTAGATTAGTTACAGACTTGAAAAGCAGAGAAACAGTACAACTCTTCATACTAAAGCTTTTGACATTACATCAAGTCATTACTACATACACAAGCTGACAATATCCTTGACAAAAGATGTTATTGACGGACTGACAGATGGACAAACTCACGGACAGACCGGCAGATGGATGGACATGGATTTTTCAATATACCACGAGATTGGGAGTATAACAAGTGAAGACACAGAAATGTCTTAGTAAGTAAGTATTCAAAGAGGGTAACCTAATAAGAACAAGTCTAATTTTCATTAGGGCCCTCTAAAATCAACATATAAAATATCAAATTAATATATCAAACACATTAAGAATAGACAATAATGATATAAATACAATTTTATAAAGTTTAAGCATCATGTTTAGGATTTGCTAAAAAGTAATCAAAACTAGAAGTGTGTTTTTGATACAAAAACGAATATGGAGTTTGGTTGAAATCTGATGAAAGGTGTAGGAGAATTGGCGGCCACAAACTTATTTTTGCAAAATTCTAAGTCAAAAAGGGGCATCACTCCCACAAAAATTAGCTGACCAATACGGCGAGATGATAGGCACAACTACGCATGATGGTCAACAATCCTGTGAAGTTTGGTTGAAATCCGATGAAAGATGTAGAAGAATTGGCATCCACAAAATTATTTTTGCAAAATTCTAAGTCAAAAAGGGGCATAACTCCCACAAAAATTAGCCATTCAATCCTCCAAGACGATATGCACAACTAAGCATGATGGTCAACAATCCTGTGCAGTTTGGTTGAAATACGATGAATGGTGTAAGAGAATTGACGTCCACAAACTTATTTTTGCAAAATTCTTAGTCAAAAATTTACAAAGTCAATGAACAGTGGAAATGAGGTTGAGGTCAACTGACAAATGGCAGACTGGCATGTACCCAATACGGTACACCAATACACTTAATACAATTGATCTATGTATTACAAATCCAGAGACATTCACTTGAATGTGAAACTATGTCGCAATTTTTATGAAGTCATTCAACCATGAAGACAAGGTCAAGGTCATCTGAAACATGTGATGCTGGAAAGCTTACATCATAAGCTACCTGTGGACAAAAGATGTTGGATATAACTAATATATTTTCAAAGTTATTAAGGTTTTAAGAAAGTTTACAATGCCGCCGTTGCCTCCGCTGGGAGTACAACATAATACCTATGTCTCGCTTTCAGCAAGTATTTAAAATAAACAGAAAATATCACATGGTCCTGTGATATACATATATTATCGGAATAAAATATCACATACACTTAAATTCTATGAATCTGTAATATTTGATTTTCATTCATTTAAGTAATTTCTTACCCAGGATAAGGATCAGACACATTGAATCTTTTACATAACAGTCTGTCAGGGTGCCATTCAAACTCATCTCTTGTTAACTTTCCATACATCTTCATTTCAGCTGCTTTAGTTCTGTCATCCTTATTTCCCTGTAACAAGAACATAAACAAAAGAATGTGTCTGTAAATAAATTTATGGCAACAGATTTTTAAAGTCAATCAGGCATAAAATTAGTTTCCTGTAAATTTTTGGTGGAAACAGGTATTACTGTTACAGACGATTTTATCATAAATATTTGTTGAGTAATGTATCTAACAAAAATATTTCATCTATGGTCACTGCAGCATAAAATATAGGTCAGGTAACATATCTATGAATTACGTAGTACTAACCAAGGTGATTGATTAAACATTATTGCAATGTAATGTGTAGGTGTTCAAGAGTAAAAGGAAGGTCAAACTCATCAAATTGTCTGAGAACTGGGTAGTTCTCATAAATCAAAACATGGAATGCTGTTAAGGCAGGTTCCTGGGTATTCCAGAAGTTCTGTAATTATTACTGTTTTGCTGAAATCTTGACATTTAATTTTTTCAAGAATTAAAATCCAAAATTTTCCTTCCCGGTTTAGGTTGTCTTTTCAGTTTTTATATGGGATGTTGGCAATTTATTTAAACTCTATTTATTTACATTTCATTGTCTTGTTCCTCTTTGTTGGTATACGTACATGTAAGTATTCCAAAGTACAAGCCCAAGTACAAGTGTAACACTCGGTGGCTTAATTAATGTTGATATTTCCAATTTTGTCACTTCCTCTGTCAAGTCATCTAGTTCTTAAGTTTCATTATTTTTGCATATGATTAAGTAACTCAATAACGAAGTCACTATAAATTTACTATCTACATATGGACATTTCGACAACTTATGTCTCATCAGTGCAATGTACTGAGAATGGTAGGTTGTGCTCAGCTACAAATAACAAAACACCAAAGTTACTGTGAATAATGTAAACAGAATTTCAGCATTTTGAGTCCGAAGTTGAGCACTACGTTTGTGTCCCTCTCTATGTCGAACAACATCATTTCATCCTCCGTGCACTAAGGCAAAAGTTATGCCACACAACAGAAACACTGCGTGTATATATTTATCACTCTTGCTCAAAAAGTCCGTCTCTTTTATCCATTTATTTTGGAATTTTGAATTGTATCTACCCTTTTCGCTGAGGCGACGCCATTTAGTCGTTAATACACAGCTGATTCGTGTTCTCGCGTAATCTCGTTAGGCGGGATGTGAATGGAACAGCCTTTGTTTACCTCGCAGGGTGTGATTGGAACAGCCAATATTTAGTTCCGATGCAACGGAAAAATATTTTTGAGAGAAAATTTTAATATCAGGAGCTTTCAGAGGCATATCGGTACACGTGAGACCGGCTGCGGAAACCGGTAGCCTCACCGTGAGACCGGGAGGGTTAACAACTCTGGTTACAACAGCGAAACTAGAAGTTACTATGTATCCATTCCTAAAAACTGCGCGCCACAGGAAATTTTTATGAATGAACCGAATCGTGAATTTCGAATGTCAGTTTAAGTGCTATGAGATTAAAAAAGCAAAGTATCTCTTAAAAGATATTAAATAAATACAATAAACACATAAAACGATGTAGTTGATCATGAAATGGACACTGTATCGCCACATGAATGGATTATTTTTTGTGCCTTCGTATGAATAACTGGTAAGCCGTACGCGTTTTTAACGATAGTCTGGATCATTCCGATTCTTTTCATACAAAGTAGTCTCCTTAATGTAAGAGTCTGGTTGAAACAGACTTTTTTCAAGATGGCTTTACCCGACAGCTAGAAGGCAGAGAACCTGCCTTAAAAATGATTAGTCTGATACAACATCATAATGATATTAATTGTAACACTCATTATTATGTGTAGTTGTTGAGAAATGGACTAAAAATACAAAATTTAACAAAAGTCACTTCAGCATAAAATATGAGAAAAAGCCACTTAATTGTAAATGATTTGGGTAGAGCTGATCAAGGTGATTAATCTGATGAAACATCATTGTTTTATAATATGTAGTTGTTGAGAAATGTACTTAATACACAGAAATTAACCAAAGTTGTTCAAGTGCAAAATGTAGGTCACACACACCAAATTGTTGGTGAAATGGGTAGTTCATTGTTACACAAATTCCTAGTTTCTCTTTTCCTTACTTGTCTAAAGACATATAAGAAATCCTTTTACCAAAGAATTCAATAATGAAATAAATTATCCAAATTGAATAACAGATTAAAAATGTTTCCAAATGTAAAATTTGTATTCATGATATCCTAGACCTACCACCATCATGTTTCAAAAGTTCTTTTTTGAGATGCCTTTCATGTGTAAGTTTCATTAAAACTGGTACAATCTTCAGTTACAATGTAATTAAACATTCAAGAGAATGATGGAACCACTGATTTGGCCACTAGACTTCATTCGAGTATTTCACCCTGTAGACATCCTGGCCTCCTATTTTTGGTACTGAAGGCTTCTTTCTGACTGTTGTTGAATAATGGCTTTCCATATTATTTGATTCTTATGCTGCTGATGAGAGGTAACTACTTGAAACACGTGTACAGCATACCAAATTTACGGTTTGATATGTAACTTGGGCATTTTTGTATTTTGCAAATAACAAAACAATATGTTTTTATATAAGGCTGTTGACAATAATATTTACCCCTTCCTCTAAAGGAACGTCAACAGTATCAACATTATCCTCAAACTTAGCTCTGGTAAATCTAGAGGCTATCATCCCTGCTAATGGTTTGTACATCTTAGCTGCTCTAATAAACTCTTCCTTTTCTCTTTCTCTTTCCCACTCTGTCATGTGACCTTCAGTTACCTCTTCATATGCATCTACAATGAATTGTACAGAAGTCTTAGTTGAAACTGTATGTTGACATACATGTATGTAAGTATTTATTTTTTTCGTTGAGAAAATTGTACAGTATTTACTTGTACAGTCCAGATTGTTTTGGTTATATTCCTTGTACAATATTTTTGTACAAGTAAAAAGTTGTACAAACTAATGACATGTACACAACACTAAACACATGTATTTAATAACAAGAATATGTGTCCAACGGACACAATGCCCCGCCTCTTGATCAATGCTATATTTGGTAATCAGTAAAGCATGAAGTTGGTTGTATGGGGAAAAATTTATCACTGGTATGAATTTAGTTTAATTATATCCTAATGTGTATTTATATAACGTGTAATGATAATATCATACATTCTTAACATGAAAGAAACTTAAACTTTCATACCTGTAAGGTAACCAGATTTCATTGGGTGTGACCCGATATTATAACTTGTCACCCGATGAGATGTAGTTACCCGATCCAGTTGTTAAATAACCCAAGAATCAAAGTCGTCACTCGTCTTCATCCGGATTGGATTTCCAGTAAAGTTTTGTGTATTAATGTTCGTATTTACATTTCCAGTTGTGTTTTTTTCTCTTTGGGCTTGGAATACTGTCTCTTATTGTTATAATTAAGCCATAAGGAAGTTTGATGAGCCGTTTTTAAAGTAACTATACACATTGAGGAATGTCTTCAACTCAATGAAAAAGACCGATTTCCGGACCAGCAATGTTGTCAACAAGTGAACAACCCCACAAAACGGAAAAGCTTTACAAGTGTTCGCAGTGGAAATAAAATTTGATTGGGCCTTGTGTAAAATCGAGCGACCTAGTGATTAGTAATTCAGACAGTGAACTTTTTCAATAGTTACAATGATCAACAACAATTTTAGGCCAGAATTAAAAATTGACACATGATGCCCAGTTTTAGTCCGAGTAAAAATTTTAATCAGAAAAGGTGGAACAAAGCCAAAGGTATTCAATGCACATGAAATTTAGAGATCATGTCTGTTTTTTATAAGTAGGTAGTAAGTGAGTATTAAAGTGTGTAAATAAATTGCTCTATAAGTAAAAAAATTAGGTTGAAAAAAGTTTATCGCCCATTTATAATAGAATATAATATTTTTTTATGTATTCTGTTAACTACAACAAATTATATCACAATGACCTCTTGGATAAACACTAAAGAATCAAAAACTTTTTTGGACTATATTTTCTTTATTAGCTAATAAAATTTCCTCCCAATGATTTTTTTACAACTCGCAAAATTTCGTAAAATTTGCAGCCAGATACATGAATGAGTCATTTATTCATGCTGAAGATGTCCAAATTACTTCAAGAACAAGTATGACAATAGAAGCATTTTTTGCTGTATATTTCCCTGTGTATATTTAGCTATTGTTCAAATAAAATTATCTCCATATTTTATTTTGTTGTATCAACTTCATATTCAGCAGATAAAATTAGTTATGTCCAATAACCATTAAACAATACTACCAATCAACAAGTACAAATTTACTGTCAGATAAAATCAGGCTACATGTAGAAAGGAAATAGCCCCACACAATATAATTACCTTTCTTTCCTTGTTTTACAAGATTCAAATATTTTTCATATCTAGCTTGCTTTTTCTCATTTTTAGCAAATGGTTTAAATGACAGACTCCCAGAATACATTGGTACAATTGTCTTCTGTGTAGATGATTCAGAGCATTGATTATCCTGCTGATTAGTACTATCTGTATAAACAGGGACTAGCTGGTGTCCCTGGGCTGAATGACCTTGCAAATATTGATTACTATCCAGTCTTTCTTGAGCATTCGATGGACCAGATGGTATTCCTTCTTTTCTTATTTTCTTCATCTTGTCTATGTCTTTTGATGGTACCAAGTCAAACACTGACTCTGTAAATATAATCGTTTTATCATAAAAACAGTTATCATACTTGATACTGGGAATCAGGGGCCGTTTTCACAAAAAATCTCACGACAAATATTAGTCATGAGTCTAAATGAATTGTTTAAGACTTACAATTAATTCTAATTGTTAGAGTTTTTGTGAAAATGGCCCAAGGCTTCTTTGTTCTATTCTAGTATACTGCTCATTTTAAATCATGTTTTGGGAAATATAAAGGAAAATTACTTAAAAAAATAAATGACTGTACTATTCCACATGATGTAACTGCAGAATGTTGGCACGGGTAAGATCAATAAATGTAAATAAAAGAGAGTGCATACACAATATTTCATGACTCAAATGAGAGATTTTGGTGCATTTAAAAAAATGAAGTATATATACATGTGTATATATAAACACTCGCACATTATATTTTTGTGTTACCTTTGTTCTGTTTTGAGCTTTGAAGCCAAAAAGCATTATACAAAATTGACTACACAACACACTGTTAATTTTTAAGTGGGAAGTTTTGTAGCAAGTCTTCAAGGGAATACACATCATATTACTCCATTCTTTCTTTACAATCAACAAGGATATGATTATGCAAAGATATAAAACTGACTTAAACAATATATTTCTCTATACTCTGTGCCAATTATCAGAAAGTTGATATGTGTGCTTCCTGAGAAAACGTGGCATATATTCTCATTAGATAAGGGTTTCCTCACAACAGATAGCAAAGATTCCATATTTTACTATCAAGAGTGAAGAAATATTTATAAATCATGACCTAGTTCACCAATGAAATTCGTGTAAAACTCAAAAAGTACAAAATGGAGGAAAATATAGATTCTCCTTCTGGTGGGAGTTGTATAAAAATATTTCTTCACTAGACATCGTCAAATTTCAATTTTCACCAGCATGTTAAAATCAAAATTTTACTATTGAGAGTGAAGAAATAGATTTCAATCAAAACATAGCTGAATCAGAATGTTCTTCTCCCATGAAATTTGTGTAAAACTCGAAAAATATAAAATGGTGCAAAATGTTTGGGTGGAAAATGTTTGGGTCGAAGTTAATCAACTTCTCTCGGTTAAAGAGTCACTGCACATTTAAGTGTCATTTCACCATTTATCAGACAGAGCAAACTGAAAACAAACATGCTGTTTAATGACTAGAAAAAATCATGTATTTTCTATCACATATACATACCAACTTCTCCTAAAGCAAGTCCTCTTGTTACAGCAGTCTGTTCATTTTGTTTAATGACTACATCTGAATCTGCAGGCTTCTGAAACACATGGACTGGTTTGAATTGTCTCGGTAAATCTGGAGGAGGGAAGACTTTTTTCTGATTCAGTGGTTTGTCTGATAGTTTAAATCCTTCTAAAACCTTACCCACATATCCTATAGGTAACTGTTTAAACCCTGAAACATAGAAAGAAATAGCCTTACCGAAACCAACAACAATACCCTTACATAATATTACAAGAAAATTCTATGGTCATACATGTAAACTGAGGTTTTATCTGTTGAATGCTTGAAAAAATTATGAAATTATCTCCAGTTCTTGGACTAAACAATAATTATGTTCCTTCATGTATATCTCCTTTGTGCAAATTTTCATCAAAATTCTTCCTGTGGTTTAAGGAGTTGATCTTAAGAGGTAGTCTTTGCAAACGAATCAATGCAAAGTAAAGGTCAAACTATCTCCCCTTCATGGTATCGGACTATAATTATATTCCTTCATGCACATCTGCATAAAATGTCCTTCCTTTGTGTAAAGATTCATTAAAATCCTGGTTTAAGAAGAGTTGCACTTATAAAAAGTGTCCACAGACAGATGGACAGAGGGACAGACAGGCAGGGTGAATGTTATACGCCCTACACTTCCTTTGTAGGAAAAAAATGTAAACTGTACCATTAAAAAAAAACTAAATAATATTCAATAATCTTCCATTAAGTAATGAATTAAATCATACATACGATGTTTACTTTTAGGAGCTGTCCATCCATGTAAGTTTGATGGATCTTCTATCTCAATTGTCATGTCATAATTTGATATGTGATCAGTAGAGTAGATATCATCATCAGCATCTTCCAAAGCACCAACTCCAAATGCCTAAATAAAATACAATTTGACACATAAAATACTGATTTATACATAAATTTAATGGATACATAAAATAGTCAGATTCATACATGTAAAATATTGTCTGACAAATATAATGACTGTGGTTTGCTCTTCCAGCCATATAAGAAATGATCAACATCAAACAAGCAAAACCATTGTAAGCCTACTTAAGGGAGTATGAGGGTCAGATTTCAGAAGCATTCGATATCTTTGGGTATTATCCATTCAAACAATGTTAAAATTTTTGCACATGGATCATATTTTTTTGGTCATAGCTCACTTTAAAATGTATGAAATGGACAGTGTATAAAATTTAATCAACTTCCAATTATATTTTCATATATTTAAAGGCCTATAAACATCTTATGCAAATTAAAGGAAAACTCTAGAGAGAACTGTTTCCCGCCAAAATTTTGACATCAAATAATATCTCAAAAATCAGAAAACGCACCAAAGGTGTGAAAGCCGAGTTGCAAACATTTGTTATTTTCATAAGTACATCATCGGATAGGCAAATAGTTGCAATTCAGCATATACCATTAAATTCTTTTATTTCAATCAGAGATTTATAATGGAACTTTTACGGAAGTTTGACTTTGTCCTAACTTGACTAAAAGTCAAAACATTCCAAGTTCCTTTCCAAAAAAAAAACTTTGGGCAGGGATTCTCCCTTAAAATCTAGTTTTTTATTTTAATTTTGCTGAAATTGAAAGTGTGTATCAGAATACCTTTTTTCTCAATTTTCTTGTTTGGTATACATAGCAACCAAAATCTCCACTATCCATTGCAACTTATTTCAGACCACCTCTGAAAAAAAAATTTGGGCAGGGGTTCCCCTTATAATCCAGGTCATATATATTGCTGAAATCAAAACATTTCGAGTCCCCCTTTCATAAAAAAAATTTGGCAAGGGTTCCCCTTAAAATCTAATTTATATTGTTACGGAAAATATGTAGCAGAACACTTTTTTTCCAAAGATTCAGTGTTCTGGTTTGGTTTCCATTGCAACTGAAAGCTCCACTATCCATTACAACCCATTTCAGACCACCATTCAAAAAAAATTTGAGCAGGGGTGCCCCTTATACTTCAGGTAATATGTATTGCTGAAATCAATAATTTACAAAAAATCAGAATACACAAATGCAGTTTTTTTTCATCTAAGATTTTATTTTTACTGGACATTGCAAAAAAAA
>MJUU01005290.1:67857-79713 GCA_002080025.1 Modiolus philippinarum
ATTAGTACTACCACTGGACCAAATATGATGTTCCTACATCAAAGGGTTTTCAAAATATCCTGTATTTAGTAAAAGTTAACGCCGTCGCCGTCGCCGTTGTCATACTTTGCACGCCTATGTCTCGCTTTCCGCGACTTTCGTTGTGGGCGAGACAAAAATAGCAAAAAAACAATCATCCAAGACATGTTTGACCTCCAAACATAACCCCCATTTCCATTTTCATACAATACATAGCTGTCCTCTGACATCTATCTTTCAATTTTTGTAATGAGTAGAGGTTCACCCCGCCCTACCCCATTTAAGCATATAATCCACATATGTACCTGTCCCCTGATACCCTTCATTCCAGTTTTTTTTTAATGTGTGGTTGTTCACACCCCCTTTTTAAATTATCCATACAATTCATATCTCTCCCTTGATATCCTTTCTTCCAGATTTTTTAATGTGTGTTGGTTCACACCCCCTTTCTGTGTCCCCTCCATATTATCCATACAATATATACAATGTACCTGTCCCCTAATACTTTCCATCCAGTTTTTGTAGTGGGTGTTTGTTCATCCCTCCCCTCCATATTATCCATACAATGCATACCTGTCCCCGGATACCTTCCTTCCAGTTTTTGTAATGGGAGGTGGTTCATCCCTCCCCTCCATATTATCCATACAATGCATACCTGTCCATGGATACCCTTCCTTCCAGTTTTTGTAATGGGTGGTGGTTCATACCTCCCCACTCCATATTATCCATACCTGTCCCTGGATACCTTCCTTCCAGTTTTAGTAATGGGTGGTGGTTCATCCCTCCCCACTCCATATTATCCATACCTGTCCCTGGATACCTTCCTTCCAGTTTTTGTAATGGGTGGTGGTTCATCCCTCCCCTCCATATTATCCATACCTGTCCCCGGATACCTTCCTTCCAGTTTTTGTAATGGGTGGTGGTTCATACCTCCCCACTCCATATTATCCATACCTGTCCCTGGATACCTTCCTTCCAGTTTTTGTAATGGGTGGTGGTTCATCCCTCCCCTCCATATTATCCATACAATGCATACCTGTCCCCGGATACCTTCCTTCCAGTTTTTGTAATGGGTGGTGGTTCATACCTCCCCACTCCATATTATCCATACCTGTCCCCGGATACTTTCCTTCCAGTTTTTGTAATGGGTGGTGGTTCATCCCTCCCCTCCATATTATCCATACCTGTCCCTGGATACTTTCCTTCCAGTTTTTGTAATGGGTGGTGGTTCATACCTCCCCACTCCATATTATCCATACAATGCACACCTGTCCTATGATACCCTTACTTCCAAGTTTTGTAATGGGTGGTGGTTCACCCCTCACCCTCCATTTTATTCATACAATACACACCTGTCCCCTGATACCCTTCCTTCCAGTTTTTGTAATGCGTGGTGGTTCAAATAAATTAATATGACTTCCAGGTAAAGCTGATCTAGGATTAAGTCCACTGTATCCCAGACCATGGACATTATCTTTTGCATCAAATGATATTGGGTTGACATCCTTAGGTCCTAATTGCAATTCTTCATCAGATTCCTTCAAAAATAAACCCAGTAAGAAATCATCCTATAGATTAAGAGATTTAGTAGATGTTAAATGAAGATTATGTTACACATTCAATAACATAGTATCTATATGACACATCAAATAAAATAAATTAAAATATAGGAGTTGTATTAGGAAATGACCATCATTTTTTTGCTGTCATTTCTATATTATAGACAAATTGTTTTTTCTAACAATATATTTGCTCGGACATTTAATCCTGAACAATACAAGATAAAACTAGAGAATGTGTCTATAAGACATTGATGCCCAGCCGACAAATTTGTCATAATAAATAACCAAAGTCAATCAGGCATAAAAATTAGTTCCCAGTCACTGAATCATCAGGAAGTATCATTACAGATGCTTGTTCAATAAACTTTTGTTGAATAATGGAAAGTAACAAAAATACCATACTAAAGTCTTTTAAACATCAAATATTGATCAGGTTATAAAATTATCCATGAATTATGTAGTATTCACCAATTAAACATCTAGCTGTTTGAAATGGGCCTAACGCAAAAATTTAACAACGTCACTCAAGCATAAAATATAGGTCAAAGTCAAAGTATTGTCCAAAAATTGAGTACTTCTCACAAAGATGAGTAATTTCATGAAACATCAAAATATGTTGTGTAGTTGTTGAAAAAGTATGTAAAACACAAAATTTACCAAAAGTCATTCGAGTGTAAAATGTAGGTCAAAGATACTTAATTGGCCTTGATTTGGATAATATTCATCAAGTTGATTTATTTTGGTGCAACAACATTGGGATAGCATGTTAAGTTGATGACAAACGGACTTAAATGCAAACATCATATTGGTATAATGTGTAGTTGTTCAGAAATGGACTTCAACGCAAAATTTAACAAAAGTCACTCCAGTGTAAAATATAGGTCAAAGCCCACTTACTGTCAATGTTTTGGGTAGTACTCATCAAGGCAAATAATTTGATGAAACATCACATTGGTTTAATGCGTAGTTGTTGAGAAATGGACTTAACGCAAAATTTAAAACAAGTCACTCAAGCATAAAATGTAGGTCATGGATCCCAAATTGTAGGTGAATCTGGTAGTACTAATCAAGGTGCATGTACTGATGTTATATTATCAAAATACTACAAGAGATTGCCAATACATGGACCTAAACGCAAAACTTAACATTGGGACGGATGTACATAAGGACAAATCTATATGCCCCTACCACTTCCTGACGGGGCATAAAAATGAATACTGTCTGTTCAACTGCTTGTTTATTCTATAAAAATTTTATTTTCTTCTTAAATATTAAGAAATAACACTGTTGAAGATCAACAATTTCTCAAAATGTGTAGTTACAAATTTTGAAACCATTTACCGTATTCCTCATATTAAGCGCCCCCACTCTTACTTTTGTTTGAAATTCTTAAGTGCCCCCTCAAAATTCCGACTGAAAACGGTAATTCAGTATTTATTTCGTATGTTTTCCATCACTGATTTTTTTCATTAATTGCGCATGCGTATGCATCCTAATTTCCGGTTGTAATCAACTGTGTTATCATGTTCAAACAACTGATCAGCCTTATTTTTTACTTCTGTTTATCAAAGATTTCGATAGTACAAGCATTTGTACATGGATTACATCGTGTACTTATGACAAATCGAAGAATTTTATTACAAGAGCTTGGTTTTGGAACCTGATTTTTGTCTTACATAATAAGCACCCCCCCCCCCCTTTTCAAATTTTCTAAGTGCCCTGGGCGTTTAATACTAGGAATACAGTATATCTTTCAGTGTGATAACTCTACCCGTAAGATACTTTTCTTCATAACTACTTTGCATCAATGGATAAAGTGACATCAGAATTGTAGGTATTTTTCCCAGAAAGAAACTCTTGTCAATGGAAGTTACAACATGTACTTGGGTTGCATTTTTCACATGACTTGACAATGATATTAGTATTAGACATTACACTTTTTTTCCAAATTTACATATATGTAATGGTTTATGGTATTCACTTAAGAATTGAATGCATTATTTTGAAATTTCATTGGGATATGAAAGGGTTGACCGAAGCACATTTTAAATGAAGCGCGGTAGCGCTTCATGTTGAAAATGTGCGCCCGGTCAACCCTTTCATAGTCCCTATGAAACTTCAAAATGATGCATTCAATTCTTATAATTACATTTTAAACTCGAATTATAAAAATCAACTTTATTTACAGGGAAGTACATCATGTACATTGGGATTTTATTTTTACAATTCATCCGCTACGTGAACACGTGGTCAAATGTGTTTCATGGGAATTGCAACTTCACATTGATATGCCACGTGATCGATGTTCACCTATCAAACTGACGGAATTCAAATGAATATTCATGAAATGTAATTATTGTGAAATAAGTTCCAAAGGAACATATTTCATGGCTCACCTTTTAAAATAATCTCCAGTTGGAAAGTATTTACTGCTCACCTGGTAAAATAATATCCAGATGGAATAAATCTCATAGATATATCAATAAAATTTGTTCTATTTGGAACTGATTTCACAGGATACAATTTTGGCTGACATATAAAGTATCTCACGGCAGCACAGCGAATATCAAAATAATTATATACTGTGGAAGTACTTTTATTCGTGGGCATCAATTTTTGTGGTTTTCATAAATATCACTATTTCGTGGGTACTTAAATTCGTGATTTCAAATTCAATACTTTAAAACGTTTGAACGAACCACGAAAACCATGAAAATTGGAACCCCATGAACAATAGTACTTTCACAGTATGAATCATAGTATGACCTGACATTCCAGTTGACTTTGCCTGGAAAGTTTTGACCATCATTAGGTATAAGAATCTTATTTGTTGTGCTTTAAAATCTCTCCAAGTTATGCTTTCATGGTTATTCATCCACGAATGACCAAGTAGTAACAATTGAAAAAGGGAAGTGTAGAATATTATCCCAAACTGTAATTCTCCAATAAATATCAATTGGATATATGATGTATTGTTGTATAAGGGAAAGGAGTGAGGTAAAAGTTTCAGTTTACATGTTGAAATTTCTTGCATTTTTTATTCATGTTTTTTAAGTTTGTTTTCTTTTATACATGTATGTATTTAATGCCACTTTTAACAGTATTTCAGCTATATCATGACAGTCAGTTTTAGCAGTGGAGGAAGCCAGAGTAGCCAGATAGAATTGATTATTAATTAATTGTTATTTCATTAATTCCTTTATTTAGTAGTTATGTAATCTAAGGTATGCTATACCTCTTCTGTCGACTTAGATGGCAGAGAACACCCGTATATTTTCTGTGTTGTTTCTGTAATCAATGACAAAAAATTAACATATATCAGCATGATTAAAATATTCTGAATGTTTTATACTATTAAAAAAATCAAAATACATAAGTTTCTAAAGACTAAGATTTATACGGTGAATCAGATACATTATTTAATAAATAGTAGTGGTACATTACATAATACCCCACAATATATTATTGAAAACTTTGAAAAGGGCATAACTCTAAAACTACAAGAAATACTCTTGACAATTTCATGCTGCCAGCTAAGGGTTATTCCAGTAAAAAATGTCTCTTGGGGGCAGAATGCACATGAAATTTAGGAGTACCACTAACAGACTAAAATTTAAGATTAATGCATGCGTTATATACAGTGTTTTGAAATTTTACCCCCATCAACAAAATTTTTATTTCTTGACATTCTGCCCCTGGAGATCCTTTTTTTCTTGAATAGCCCAATTTGTCTTATTGTGTTATGCCTATTGTGGTATTTGCATTTTAGATTTCACTGTTTGTTATGGTGTTTCATAAAATTTGTTTGTTTTTTTTTTTCTTTTTTTACCTCATTGAGCTTCTTCCCACCAAAGTTTCTCGATTCAATTTTGTTTTTTGTAATTGCCAATCCTATATTCATTCGGTATTCTTCTGCCGTTGTTTCAAAGAAACATAGTGTTATTACCAATCAACCTTGAATTGCTCATACAGAAATTTAAACAAGTAATAAAGAAACAAAATATAAAAACTATATCAGAAACTAAGAGAAAAAACAAAAAACAAAAAATTGATGGGTATTGGAAAACTTGTGGTGACTGCACAACATAGAGCTACATGTATTTCTAGCTCAGTGAGCCTCCAACAACAGGCAAACAACATATCCTGCAAGTCGGGTTGGAAAAGAGCTTACAGTTTTAAAGGAATTGTGGATTAACAAGCGGAATTAACAAATGAGCTATTTAATCTGGATGAACCTGTTACATCTGTAAAATCAAAATTTCAAGTATCAGGTGCATTATTAGACCAGGTGAACAACATATCATTAGAATTGGGTTGGAATAAGAATGGTAGTCTTTAAGGAGTTGCAGATTAACAAGTGATGACCCTAAAAGATGTCTCGCCAGTCCCTGCTGGACTCTTAATTGATGTGAAATCTAAGTGAACTAATCAGAAAAGTGAACATGCTCACTAGACTGTGAAATTGAGGTCAAGGACAAAAGTCACCTGCCAGACTGACATGTACTACCCAAGACCAACCTACATACCAAATATTATCAACCTACCACTTCTAGTTATTGAGAAATGGACTTAAACAGAAAAACTTAACGCGGCAACTAGACCACGAAATTGAGGTCAAGGACAAAAGTCACCTGCCAGACTGACATGTACTATCCAAGACCAACCTACATACCAAATATTATCAGCCTACCACTTCTAGTTATTGAGAAATGGACTTAAGCAGAAAACTTAACGTGGCCACTAGACCGTGAAATTGAGGTCAAGGTCACATGACAAATGTCAGACCCTGGCATATACCCAAATAAATCTTGCTATAGGACAAATATTGTGAGTCTAGAGGCTACAGTTGCTGAGAAATAGACTTGAATGTAAAAATTTAACAAAGTCACTGAACCATGAAATTGAGGTCAAAGAAACATGACAGGTGTCAGACTGGCGTGTACCCATATAGATCTCCCTACAAACAAAATATGACGGGTCTAGGTGTAACAGTTACTGAGAAAAGGACTTGAATGTGAAACTATGTCGCAGATTTTCTAAGTTCACTGAACCATGCAATTGAGGTCAAGGCAACACGACAGGTGTCAGACTGCCGTGTACCCATATAGATCTCACTATAGACCAAATATGACAAGTCTAGGTATTATAGTTCCTGAGAAAAGGACTTGAATGTGAAACTATGTTGCAATGTTTATGTGCTTATTGAACCATGAAAACAAGGTCAAGGTCATCCAAAATATATGCTGCTGGAAAGGTCATCACTTGGTGGTGCTGTGGACCAAAGATGATGTTTGTATGTATTACCCTTGAAAAGTTATGAAGGTTTTAGAAAAAAGTTTACGCCGCCGCCGCCGCCGCCGTCGCCGCCGGATTGCTATACCTATGTCTCGCTTTCAGCGACTTTCGTCGCAGGCGAGACAAAAACTGACAGATGATGCAAGACATTGATGGATAGTAACCTTATGTGTTAGCCTTGCCTTCGGCAGGAGATAAAATAATCGTATGGTATGACAAAATCTTTCTTTGAAAATCCAGATATTGAGTGTTATCGGTAATTTGTATGAATTTCCTTTGATGTACAGAGACTGATAATGTCAGTATCTCCAAACTGGACATTATCACGAAATTATTAGGTCACGTGCGGTTTGCTATGCTGACATCATGTTTTGTACTATTTGTTGTGTTCATACGCATAAGACGTTGAATGAAGAATGCATATAAATTATTGCAATGAGCAATAGATTAACTGTGCTAAAATAGAAATTTAAACTTAACTTAGTTTATTTAAGAGTTTTATTTATCATTTCGTGAATTACCAATAAAAGAAATATAGGACATTTTGTTTTTGATACAGACTTTATCATGGCGTAATGCATCAAGCTCGCCCTAACGGGCTCACTTGATACTAGCCGTGATAAAATCCGTATCAAAAACAAAATGTCCTATATTCCATATATATTAAACAAATATGTAATGTTTGAGGAGGGGTATTTGCAAAAAAAATCCATCAAGGTATAAATTTCCCACACCAGTATGCTAAGAAAATATTTTGTCATTCCACTAATAGTTTTCACAAAACAGCCCTCCCTAACATGATATACTGGTATCTTTTCAAAATTAGCTTCTACTTATTTTCACTTGGGGCTGTTTCAGAATTAATTGTATAGAATGGTCTGATGGCACTTTAATTTTAAGTTTGATGGGCGGTGGTCATTTCAGCCCCTTTTTGTATAAAATAAATGGAAAGTAAATTAAAATTTTATGCATGGTGAGCCAAAATAAAAATTGCCTTCAGACCCCCCCCCCCATACACTTAAATCTGGAATAGCCCTTGCACAGATAGGAATCTATATGCATGTGTAAAGGAAATACAAATTTACCTTTTTGTGGTTTTCTTCTATTGCCAATACCATGACCTTGCTTCCAACCCAATTTCTTCAATAGTTTTAGTCCAATAGTCAGTCTGAAAATACATTTTAACACCTCTAGTTGAAGACCCCCAGGCGACATCAAGATGTAGACAGGAATAAAAGCCCTGTCCAAGATAAACTGGAGTTTTCTATGTATCGTGTGCGTTTTTGTCACATGTACATTCACTCCATATCCTTTCATTTTTCCTATTTGCTGCAGAGTTTGTCTCTTGTGCTACGTGGAGGCCATAGAAAGTCTCCCTGTGCTTGAGATGTATGCTCTCATAATATTACAGTTATGGTGTGTTTGTTCGTGTGAGAATTTCTAATACGTTTACTAATTCATTTATTTTTTCAATTTGGCTGTTCAATATTTTCATTGTTTTTACTAAAATTTTATAATCTGTACACACGACTATTTTTGCCCTTTCAACCAAAGTTACACTGCAAGGTTTGCCTACATCTATTTCGATGTGCCCTTGTTGTCTATCGATGTTGTTTTTGTCCTTATTTTTGTCTTTTGTCGTGCTACCTAATGACAAATATTTGTAGGCATACATTGCCCGATTTTACTTTTTTTTTTCTCATTGACCGCTCCCGACATGTGTTGCTTCAATGACATATTTTAGCTGTGATCGATGTTGCTCAACATTTTTATTCTCTTCTTGTAACCCTGGTGCTTTCAGCTGGATAACCCTGAGCATCGCCCAAGTTGGCACTCCATTGCGGGTGGGGAGCAAGGGAGTGACCTTGATATAATTTTTGTCAAGAATACCGCTTAAGTGCATGCTAGGGGCCTTCTTGATCTCGCTTGAGGGGGTGAATATTGTTCACCTCTAGTTGAAGACCCCCAGGCGACATCAAGATGTAGACAGGAATAAAAGCCCTGTCCTTGATAAACTGGAGTTTTCTATGTATCGTGTGCGTTTTTGTCACATGTACATTCACTCCATATCCTTTCATTTTTCCTACGTAAGACTTATTCTATAATTTACTCTGTAAATACAAACGATAATTGTAGTGACTTAAGTTTAGTATCTAGTTTTATTTGAATGCAGACTTTTCTATCTGAGTGAACCAAACCTCAAATAAAATCTTTCCATTTGCTTTGAGTTAGAATTTTAACAACCAATTTCCATTTGAAAATCTGTAACACAGGAAAATGAATTTCTAATAAATGAAATTGTTTTGGAGGGATAAAGTAATGAATGTCTGGTTACTGTCTGACAAGAAGGATTTTTTATTGAATCTTCCTATTAGCTTATGTAAAAACAAACAATCGAATGAAAGTTGTACACACAGCAAAATAGATCACACTGGTGGCTTTACAGCCAGTGATTGAATGCTTTATAATATTTAATAGACACTAATTTCATAAGATTTATTTGTCAGGAGCAGGTATCCTACTTTATGTTCATTTATCTTTCAGTATTAGTATACTATGTTGATTTCACTTGTAAACACAATGATGAAAATCAATCTCGGTGATTTTGTTACTGTTGTTTTAATACCTCATACCCTATTTATTCCCTTTTCTCCAATGAAATCTGTTAAACTAAATAAATATAAACTGGTGGAAAACTCTTGAGGAAAATTTTATTAACGTCTCTTGGTTAAAAAGTTACACACCCATTCAACTAATTGATTAGAATGGAAGAAATATGTTCTCAGTTGGAGGTACAAAAGGCAAAGAGGTAAAACTAGAGCTGTCGCTGAATGGCAACTAATTATGCCCCCGCTAAATGAACCCTGAATCAAAATGGCAAGTGCAAATTTAAGTGCGGGTGGACAGGGCCTAATCTGTAGTGCATTTAGGGGCCGAATTTCGGCCCCATTCTCAATGGGCAAAAAACGTTATTTTTCCAAATTTAAAGGTATAAAATTCCCAATTTCGTTTTTGTACAACCATGATGTTAGAATAGTTTACGTATCAGGGTTTTGTTTACATGAAATAGACTGGCACCTATCAGTAATTAGCGGTAAACCAGTCACCTGATATTACGATCATGAAATCTCCCGAGGAACGCCGAATACCTGCTCTGGTTCCTTCATTTCCGGTTTGTTTTTCCTATACTTACCTATAGTATTGGGTACCAGATTGTTTATTTGTCGAGATCGTGTCAGAGGTTGCCAAAATTTGCACGTAGTGGATTAATAACCTTATCAGAAGCAGAAATAGGAAATGTTTTCATTACTTCATCACAATTGGCACTATAAAGCCGTTTTACTAGATGTAGTGAGTGAAACAAACTGTTTTTTTCACTCCCTATTGACGTGAAACTTCAATGTGTGGGTCTTTATATTTCATCTTGAAATGAAATATTGAGTTAATTTCTACTCCTGTGATCAGAGTTTAGAATTTTTTTTTAAACCAGCACCTTCAATAAAACTGCAGGCACAACCAGAGATAGTTGACATTTTTAAGAATTATAAAAAAAAGGTATAGAAATAAAAATGTTCAGTTTGCATAGCTTGATATTTGTGATTTCTTTAGGCATACATGATTACTTTGAACAAACTTTGCAGTAAAAGGGAGAGTAAAAAGAAAGCATACATTATACAAAATAACTGTTGAACTTACTACTATTTTTCCCAATTTTGAACAAATCGCGTGAAATTTCCCAATTTCAAAGGCACAGGACCCTGTGTACAATAGGTGGGATTAACCCCTGGTGGAAACAATACAGGTGTTGACACAGTGCAAATATGGACAAGATAATATACCTCCCCCTTTTTCCCACAAAATTTACAAGTGAAATTCTGAACCAAAAAATCATTTCTATGGATGCCAGGTAACCTTTCTGTAAAGTTTCATCCATTTTTAGGCACTTTGAATTTTCCCATCTTTTTCCAGTTTCCATGGAAACAGCAGCCATTCTGAAAATTTTGAGAACCAAAATTATTTCTATGGATGCTAGGCAATCTTCCTATAAAGTTTCATCTAATTTGAGGCCCTTGAATTTTCATTCCTTTTTTCCAGTTTCCATGGCAATGGCAGCCATTTTGAAAATTCTGAAGCCAAAAATCATTTCTATGGGTGCTAGACAACCTTCCTTTAAAGTTTCATCCATTTTGAGGCATTTTGAATTTTCCCGTTTTCTTTCAGTTTCCATGGCAACTGCAGCCATTTTGAAAATTCCCAAAAATGTGTGTGTGTACATACTTATTGTAAGTTAGATTCCTTTGAGGTAGTTGGGATTTGGTTGAAATGTGCCTGAAAAATGTCAAAAGTCGAGTTTTTTATTCGGACGGACGGACGGATGAATGGACCAACAGACAAGGGTAAAACAATATGCCCCCCCCAACTGTTAGTCGCTGTGGCATAAAAACTGATTGCCTCTGGGCTTGTAATTTTGGAAATTATATTTATTCTCATATTCCACTATATTCAAGAAAAGATTTAATTTCTCTTCAATTAACCCTCAAAATTAAATAATCATAACATTTTACTTCTCAGGAATAATAAAATCTGTTAAAGCTGATGTTCCTTCAAACACAGTTCCAGTCAACACTGCCTTCCCTTCATCATGTCTTCTTTTTCTTCCTTCTTCAGTAGAAAACTTCTCGGATGTCACTAGTTTTCTCGGGGCAATACCATGTTCACCAAAATCCTATAGCAAAAATAACAAGAGGCTCTCAAGAGCCTGTATCGCTCACCTGGGCCATTGCTGACAAATACAGTCAAAAATAATAATACCAATGTTGAATGCCAATCTTGAATCTGTTCAGACAAGCCAGACACATTTTAAGAAGGGGACAAACTAAGGTCCATTGTGACCAAGTGTGATTCCAGTTGGCCAAGTACTTTCAGAAGAGAAGATCTTGGAATATGTTTCCCCATAGGGTCCAATGTTAAACTAAGTTCC
>MJUU01005290.1:100150-128206 GCA_002080025.1 Modiolus philippinarum
AATATCTAAAACTAAGTAGTGAAATAAATGAATTGATATTATAAATTTATATAAATATTTATGAAATGAATAAAAAGATCAAACATAATGAATATGTCTAAAAAATAAATTTACAAAATGATATGAATAAAAAAATATATATAAATAGAAATTTAAAAAAAAATAATTTAAACAAATGCAAAAATGAAAATTAAATAAATAAAATTCACTTTGATGTATAAAATAAACATATCTATAAATAAATAAGTAATATTTGCGTCTGTTGCAATATTCTCAAAATAATCAAACAAGAACAAACAAACACAAACAAACAAACAAATAAATAAATAAATGAAAATGATATTATTATTTTTCTTCTTCAATCTGAATGTTAATTAAAAATAGACACATCTTAATACACCTGTTCTTCATGTTTTTTATTTTCATTATTATTCTATATCATTTTATTTAATTTCTTTTTCATTTTTTTTCTTCTCTTTTAATATAACATGTTTGTAACTGCTCAATATTTTTTGAATTAATATTTTTTTCAATCTTAATGTTAATTAAAAATTTATAATATTTGTAGAAATATCTAAATTATACATCTGTTCTCAGAGCTAATACTTGAAAGAAATCACCTAGGGCAATCTTCTGTAAAATTCTAATTAACACACCTGTACAGCACAGGATGTTTATTCGCTCAGGTAAAACAAATACATACATTGACTACCGATGACAGTTAAAAAGATTCATAGGCATTTTTTAAAGTTTTATTGCATTTATTCATTTTTATCAACATATAACTGATTTGTTACATTATAACTAATGCAGCCTATACAAGTCTGATGGAGTTATCTCCCCCTTATTCAATAACGCTGATAGGGTCAATTTGTTGTTCTACATGTGTATTTGTTGTTAAAAGCATGCTTGTTAAAAGTATATAGGAGTCTTATAAAAGCATGTTGTTAAAAGCATCTATAGGAGTCTAGGATGATGTTTATTTCGCTGAACTTGATTACTCTTTATTTAGGGGCTGACTCTGACCTGCCTTTGGGTGTGGGGTTTCCTCACCATTCACTGAAGATCTTTTGGTGGCTTTGAGTTGTTATCACTCCCCTTTGGCTCATTGTCTCTGACACATTCCCCGTTTCCCTTCTTTTTTCTATATTGAATTGTTGATTGAGCACCTCTACCTAATTTGTATACTTATTACCTGAGATATTGTTTTCTTTCATTGATTGGTTTTTAATTCTATTTTTAGAAAATGACCTATGCTTATTGTTGTGAACATGAATTTTTCATATAATAGCTTTGTCTTTACCCTTTTTATGCATTTTGACGTTTGTGTATTTCCCGTACTTTATGTAATTTGCTTATGACGTCATGTGATTGTTGACAAAATGTTATGCTAGATGTTTTGAGCTATATGGATGTGTTGTTCACGTATTGCCTGTAATCTTGGAAAGTATGCTTAGTAAATGATGTTTTGATATTGGATCTTCAATGTTTACGGCCGCTCGACTATGGACTATGAATTTTGGATACGAATTGTACTTAATTTTATTACACTTATCTTTAATGCCTTCTGAAAGCACTACTGTTTCAATGTGCTCTATCCAGGCTTTATTTTAATTTCCATCAGCATAATTTTAAGCTTCTTATTATATTAAAAGATTTGAAACAATTTTTGAAAGAATATTTTGCTGAACAAAGTTATAAAGCCGAGACCTGACAAGTGACAATAAATCATATATCCGATATCTGGTATCGGGACTTACAAGACCACTTCATATGACGTCACATTAAAGAAGGTGTCACGTCACCGAACCTACAACGTCATTAAATTATGTTTTTGAAGTATAATCTTGGTCACATGAGGCGGACATGTTTTTCACGTAGGGTGGACAAAAAACCAACTGGTCAATCTAAATACCAGAACTCTAGATATGGTCTGTTACCCAACTTCGACACCGAGGGATTCTTGTTGTTGACAGTGAATATTTTATTTCAATTTCTATCCATGCATATTTCTGTTTGAACATATCTGAAAGAACACTGATTTGACAGAATATTCATGCCTTTTTCTGAAAAATTTGAGGCTTGCAAACATCGGAACTCTTAGATAACTACATATACGACGATATGGGCACTCTTGTCGGCAGAGAAAATTCTATTCTAACTTCAATCTGTCAATCTTTTTGATTATAAAAAATTTTTGGGAAAAAAAATGATCATTTGTTGTCATAAAGCTCATTCCTTTAATGACAACACTATGATTTTTAAATGTTTACCCATGATTTTGCAAGGGGTCCACACATGTAAATATTTTATCCACATTCTCAATTAGTTGTCCACATTCAAGATCGTGCTGGAGTTTCACGTGAGGCAAAATCTGCCCGTGATGACAACAAGGATTTTGCGTTTTCCATGTTGGCTGTGTAGTACATAAACCATTAAAAAAACAAACAAGAGTGGACCCTAATAGATGTCTCGCCCGTCCCTGCTTGTCGCTAAAACAGTCATGCACTACTCAAGAGCAACCTACAAGCCAAATATTATTACCATTCCACTTACAGTAATTAAGAAACTATTCTAATCAGAAACACTCAACTTTGTTCACTAGACCATGAAATTGAGGTCAAGGTCAAAAGCCATATGGCAGACTGACATGTACTAACCAAAACCAAGCTATATACCAAATATCATTGACCTATGGCTTGTAGTTATTGAGAAACAGACTTAAGCAAAGAAACTTAACCTGGTCACTGGACCGTGAAATTGAGGTCAAGGTCAAAAGCCATATGGCAGACGGACATGTACTAACCAAGACCAAGCTATATACCAAATATCATTGACTTCTAGCTTCTAGTTATTGAGAAACAGACTTAAGCAAAAAAACTTAACCTGGTCACTGGACTGTGAAATAGAGGTCAAGGTCAATAGCCATATGGCAGACGGACATGTACTAACCAAGACCAAGCTATATACCAAATACAGTAGACTCCGCCCAATCGGATACAAGAATTGTCAGAAAAAAATATTCTATTTGCCGGAGTATTCGATTGTCCAGTAAACCCATTTTCGGCAATGGGGAATCATTCTGTTGGCAAGAAGAGGTTGAAATGTTGAAGGGCTTGTCACCATGTAGAAACTTTGTATCCTAGAACCTCATTTTTAGACATTTTGTAGTTAAAATCTTTTGTTTTCATTGTAGAATCATTGTAAATTTGACAGATTACGTCACCATCGTAATCGGGTCAAACTGTGTATTGCCAGCTGACTGTTGGAAATTAAACAATGTATTCAAAAATGAATAAAACTGTTTATGTATCTGAATAAACTTATTTTCCTCTGTTTTGTGTTTTTTATTTCCTCTCATCAGTGTGTAATCATCCCTTTATTGAATCGTGTAGTTACAATCTTCATCATGTGCTAAAAATAACTTAGGGTAAAGCCAGTTTGTAAACAAAATGGCGGCTGGTAGGTCAGCGATCGATCTTTGTAGAATCTTCCTGATTACACAATTTGGAGACTTTTTATAGGAATACACTATGATCTATGGACCTAGGACTGACTTCTTGTAATAAATTATGTCTAATAACCGCCGTGCATTGTCTCACAGGAACTTCAAATATTATGCAAATGACTTCTCCTCGACATTTATCTCCCTTGCTCTGTTTTACACAAGAAATACACAAAACCATTGACAAATCAAATGATTTTCGTCCAAAAAAATTAATTAAATACAAAAGCAATAGAAAGGAATTCAAATCATATTTTATTCTTTTATTAAATACATTTTGTTATTGGTTTTCGTTGTACAGACATACAACAATATGCAAATTACCTCTGACTTCACGATCTTGCTGCCTAGACAGAAATACACAAAACCAAACAAAATTCTCACTATTAAAACTTATGAATACACAAAAACAAAAGAACTGAACACTATTTATGTTTTATTTTTTTTATTAATTAGGTAATATTTATTGATTTCCTGGCAGATTTATGGCTTCGTCAACTGTTGACACTTCCGCGCGAATGTTTACCTGAAGTTACCTGTAATTAAAATATTCGATTTCAATGACTCTGATCAGCACAAGCCGCATATTTTTTATTCTAATAGGCGATATATTCTCTTATCCGATATCCAATTAGGCGGAGAAATTAACACTATAACTATGGGAAATGGTTTGGTGTTTTGAAATCATATTCGATTTGCCGATATATTCCTTTATCCGATATTCGATTTCAAGGAGTCTACTGTATCATTGACCTATGGCTTGTAGTTATTGAGAAACAGACTTAAGCAAAAAAACTTAACCTGGTCACTGGACCGTGAAATTGAGGTCAAGGTCACATGATTTTGGGTCCGACAGATAGGGTTCGCCGTAAGCTACATATGGACCAAATATAAAGTTCCTACATCAATGGCTTCTGTATTAAAACTTGAGTTTAAGCCGCCGTCGCCGTCATACTTTGCACGCCTATGTCTCGCTTTCGCGACTTTCATCGCGGGCGAGACAACAAAAACCAAAACAAGAACCGAGAATAAAACAGAGACAGATTAGACTAAGGACGATGGTCATAATGTCGGACTGACATAAGATTGCAATGTATTCTCGAAATCACCATTACATACATTGTACCTTCAGTTTCAGCAGGATAATTTAAATGATTACAGTCATCACAGTAGATGACCTGAACCAAAATAATGCACTCAGGCCTGTTCTGTGAGATTGACATGCTAAAATTTCATGGCAATCTTGTGTCAAATTGTCCTCTTTCTTTTTTTGTGTTTATTTTACCTTCATCTACTTGTTCTACAGGGTTTCCAATGCAAATAAACGTCTCTTCTTCGTCTGAATCCATTTTTCATGGGAGCTGCCATTAAATTCAAGTATCGAACTGAATGTGCAATAAATTAATGTTTTTGACATTGAATAATGTTATAAGTAATTTTTCTACAATCATTACAATTGGATTAGATTTTCTTAACATTTTATAGATGAATTTGTAGGAGCTAATGTTATTTTTGACCAATCACTATCACAAAAATGCCACTCGCAATCACTTCAGTTCAGACTGAATGAACTGCGCATGCGAATCAAAAAAGATTTTGGGAATCACCCAGAGATGGACAACTGGGAAAGAATTTTTATTGCTTTTTCATAATTTTCAGTACAAGACTGTTAATGTGTGTAATAATTCATTCCAAATAAGAATGAAGAAGATAACCTTTAAAGGAATGAAGTTGTCACATCAAGGAGTCGAAAGACAATCAGCTGTGAACACTGATCCTCCCATCACTTCACTTGTTGCAGCATCAGTTGCAAGTGACAGTGTGTCACCATCTGGTACGGTAGCAGATGAAACACCTATTCGTAAAAAAGAGAGATTTGGGTTGTTAAAGAGTTTCAAACGAAAATTGACGTTTAATTTTAGACGGAAAAGTGATGATGTTGAAAGTAATCATTCAGAGGGCCACTGTAGCAGTGGAAATAATTGTGATTCAAACTCTAAGAAAAAGAAAGGAAAGTGTAGAAAAACAATATGTGATGCATCATTTAAATCTAATTCCTCATCTCATAGTTGTGATAGTTTAGATCTGACAATATCTCCAAATAATTTGCAAAAATACAGTGATTATCAAGCAAATACAGACTCCTTGTCATCCATTTCCAGAGAAAAAAATGGATATCGAAATAAAGACATCTCAAAATTTCAGCAAAATGATAGAATAAAAATTGATAAACATTCAAAAGAAAAGTTGATAACATATCAAGAAGTACAACGAAGTGGACAAGGATATTCATTGTATGATTCATCAAATGGAAACTGTCTCAACTTTCATAATTTTGTCTCCGTTCATGATAAAAAGAATAATGTTAGTTCTCAGGATCAACTGTGCCATCCAGACAATAATGACTTTGAAGATAGCCCAAAAATATGGAGCTTAACACATGAATTATTTAGATTATCAAAGTTTGGTTGGTATTGGGGTCCCATTACAAGGGTTGAGGCAGAAGATAAACTTTATAATCAACCTGATGGTGCTTTTCTTGTAAGAGATAGTTCTGATGAACGTTATTTACTGAGTTTAAGTTTTCGTTCTTATGGTCGGACATGGCATACAAGAATTGAACACTGCAATGGAATGTTTAGTTTTTATGCACAGCCTGATACTGAAGGATATCCCTCCATTGTTGACTTAATTGAACATTCAATGAATGATTCTCAAACAGGAATATTTTGTTATTCTCGTTCACGATCCCCTGGTGCTCCATCATTTTCAGTAAGACTGACAAAACCTGTGTCAAGATTTACTCAAGTTAGATCATTGCAATATTTATGTCGTTTTGTTATTCGTCAATATACACGATACGATCACATTCAAGAATTACCATTGCCGAAAAAAATTAAAGGATGGATTGAAGAAAATCAGTACTGAATCTCAACACCTTCTTTTATTGTTGGATCCTTTCTAATATTTCTATTATATTTTTTATATATTTAGCATTTTTAAATCATTATTTTTTACAAGACAAATGCACTTGTATGTCTTGATTTATTGTAGGCCAATTAATCTTAATGCATAGATTTTCATCCAACCCTGTGAAAAAATATGGAGTGGGTTGGTAGAATTTATTTTTCTTGTAGATCTTGTCAGGGGTTCCTTCCGTTTGGGAAAATATCTCCTTTGGCAGAGTGTTCCTAAACTGTCCGATAAACGATAATGCAGCTCAATCACTTGGGTTTTACCATCTTTAATGTACCTGATGCTAGGTCATTGTAGGTGTCAAGTATTGTCTTCGAATCATTCAAATTGGAAGCGAACTAGCTTTTCTTTTCAGTCAGACCCACAACAACTCTCAGAGATCAAAAACCGTTTTTGTCAACTATCAGAAATGACTATATTAGTGTTTCCTGCAGCTTTTGAAAAGGGCATGGTAATTTTCTCCCTTTAGGGCACATATAGCGCGATCAATTACACTATTAGGGCACCTTTATAGTGAATGCCCATTTTCGCAATGTAGTAAACATTACATACATTGTATTTTCTTAATAAATATACAGTTCATGTCTGCAATAAGAAAGAAAGCAAAGTACAATACACCTGCAGCGTGTAAAAAAGATATGAAAATGGACACCTGCTGATACATAATGACTGACTAAGACTTATGGACATTTTAAAGATAGCATCCTTTTAAGAGCTCAATTGTAAGATAGTACCATTGATGATTCTACAAGTTCTCATATTTAGTTTTGTAAGATGTTCCCCTTCTTAAGCTTTATCAGTATTGTGGGTGATAAAACACGATTTGAAGGATATTGGATTGATGTGCTAATTTGACTAAGAGCCAAACTTTCTATATTTACCTAATTTTATAAAAATTGTTTTCCAAAGTAACAAACAAAAGATGCTTAAAAACTTTTTTAAGCTTTTTAATTTGAAACCAAATTTTTTTTTCCATTTAATTAAAATTATAAAAAATAAAATCCCACAAGTTAAAGGCAAAATTTAAAGGGAAATAACTCATTTCTCAATAACGTGATCTGCAAAAAAAATTTCATTTTTTCATTGCAATTAAAGGAGAGTTTTTATGAAAATTTTAATGAAAGAAAGATTTTAAGTCTCAGAAGAATAATGATTATGAGAAATTGACATAAAATTGTCATACAGGTAAGCAGTTTATCTCTGATTGACAGGTAGTAATTTATAACTCAGGTAAACAAAAGTGCCGACGGTGTTTGTTTACGATTGAACTAATCCTTTAATTAGTATATGACAGGCGTAATTAAAGTATTATTTTGAACAAATAGAATAAACTGACGAAGGAAATAAACATCATACTTCAATTTTTGACGATTTTCTAAAGAAAAAAAAACAGTTCCAGTTAATTTACGGCAGGGCGTCAAGGCACAGATATTGAAAAAGGGCAGGGTATCCAAAATGAAAATAAAAAAGGGCAGGGCGTCAATAAAAAACGGCAGGGCGTCACTGCATGCCAAAATCTGCTGCAGGAAACACTTCTATATGTATGGAAACAGAAATGTATATTGGATGCAGATGTAACGGTCTATAGTATCCACCTTGAAATACTAGTAAGTTCAAAAGGAACATATTTCATAGCTCCCTTGGTGAAATAATCTCCAGACTGAATAAATCTCTTAGATACTAGTATATCAATAACATTTCATAACTCCCTTGGTGAAATAATCTCCAGACTGAATAAATCTCTTCGATATATCAATAACATTTCATACCTGTTAACCCTCCCCCTTTAAGTGGAGACTCCCTCTTTGAAGCCTAATCTCCCCCTTCGAATGGATCTCCCTCAATGGAGATCAAAATCTCCCCTTAACCTCCCTCATAGACAAAATACAGTCATTTTTTAAGGTGGTTGGCCACCTTATTGCGAAGACCAGGTTCCAAAGAATGCACTACAGCTAATGCTTTTTATATAATATACTTCAAACTGCTATGAGCTATGGCTATTTTAGCGATCAAAACAGCAAAATACCCACTAATAATGTAGTTTTTGGTGAAACAATTTCATAGATCTCATTTATTGCCACATAATTACAAGGACTCTGTTGCAGCGTAATGAACATATCGTCTTTAGATAATTTGTGTAAATCGGCTGTGTTTATTGATTTTTGTTGCAGCCCAATCTTGTTGATATTATCAGTTTCTTGCAAATAATCAACTATGCGACAATTGCTTTATGTAATGAATGAATGATATTCTAATGTTTATCTATTTTTGATATCGCTGTCTTTCCATGCGACAAACATGCTGTTTTGTTTTACAAGTGTACACGCATGCGCATAGTTTGGTTTTAATTGTTACTTGTCTTGTAAGTTCCTCCAGCGTTGGAGCACTGCACATGGCAGAATAAAAATATCTTATACACACGCGATTTCTCATTAAAAAATTTTAAAACACGCTATAACATAGCACCCGCAACCTTAAAAGCGAACAATGGCTTTATTTACGTAAAGCACAATATATTCGGAACTTTTCTTTTAAGAGCGGGAAAATTTGAACTTTAAGCAGTCATGTAGGATAAATGCCGATGAGTTCCAAAAGATCTAATATGGAGGTTTACTTTTACTTTCTCGATCATTCACAAGGAGAATGTAGCGTAACTAAAAACGCCGCCGTTATGAGTTGAATGGTGGTTATTTATAAGAAGAATATCGTAGAAAGTTCATGTATGTCAGACAGTGACTGGAGATTTGGATATATTTGGAAGTGGTTGGTGAAACCGCTGGCGCTGATCATGCTGATGCCAAGCGATGCTTCAATTTTGTTTAAAGGCATCCTTCTTTCTACTAGTTGGCGCTTTCATCATGATTACTAAGAATTCTGTTTCTGGGAGAATAAAGAAATACAACTGTGCATAGCATCTGCAATTCCTCGACCAAAGGAGTTTGGACGCAGATTAAATACCGTGCAGTTTGTCACACTAAGGGGACGACCATTTGAATTTCGGGGAGCAGGGGCTTGGGTGATTTTGGAAATAAATAATTTATCTTGGTGCCAGTGAAAATAAATATTTTTTATCCTTCTTGTCCTTTAAATAAATAATTCAATTTTGAACTGAAAATCAAATATTTACCCCCCCCCCCNCCCCGCCCCCTCAATCAAACTTGAGATTATCAGCATTAAACTTCGTACATTGGGCCGATTTTCTAGGGATGGACGGGGATGAAAATCTGTCAATTAATTTTAATTGGCCTTACTTAGGTACATGTATTTTATTCCAGATCAATTGTTTGAATTTTCAAGTATCTTTAGCTATATATCATGTATATATACACAAATGTATATATATTGTTTATAAGGAAATATTTCTGAAGTTAATGAGAAAAACTAATTACCTTGAAATGTTAGAGAAATTAAAAAAAAAAATAAGTAGAAAAAACTTAAAATTTGACATGATGCATTGCTACAATGTATATCAACATGATCAAAGTGTTCTAGTTAATAAAATGGGTATAGTATATTACTAACATGATCAAGTGCAATAATTTTTTGTGGGAACTGGGAAGAGCCAATTTCAGAACAAAAAACAAATCGATTACAAACTGAGACGTCTGTTCCAAAAATTTTTGAGATTATATGTAGCTTGATAAATACTTGTACTAAGTAGGATTCTTACAAAAACACTTCCAATGAACATGTAACACACATTTATTTAGGTCTGATTCTTTTTATTTACCATGTTTACAGTGTACATGATAAATGTTATAAATAATCTCTTTTAAATGTTATAAATAATCTCTTTTTATGAAAATTGTTCCAAATTCCACCATACTAGTACATGTAGTACTTTATAAGATGTACATGTAAGCTGTTCTTGTGGAGGATTTAATAGTGTCGGCTGTAAAAAAAAAACAAAAAAAACTGTCAGGTCTAATAATTGTTAGCTATGATAAAGTCCAAGGACTGAATGTCTTTCTACATGTACATGTATCTCATTGGAAGTTTTCAATAGAAATACAACACACCTGGACAAAAGTTCACACAATTTTGGCTTACACTTGAATTGTTAAAATTAAACATGTTAAATATTGAATGAAAAGCAACAGTGACTCAATGGGATTTACATTAGCTATGGTTTGATACTAGTACATGTACATAATTATTTTTTTCTTTTTTTTTTGGACTAAATATGAAATGTTGAAAAACGAATCCTTCAAATGAAATTGACCTTAATTTTAATGGAACCACAAAACTGTTGTTCCAAAGAAGCTCAAGATAAAAGCTGTCTGTGCGGTTAGATATTTACTTGTTATTCAAACTACAAAAATGTATCTATAATTATAGATAACCCCTCAAACAAAGTTTAGATGGTATGCTAGTAGGAATCGCCCTGCCCTGTCTTTTTAACGAAGTTTAGGTGTACTTACTAGAAGGGATCACCCTGTCTGTCTATTATCAGTCCTCCTAAATCACTTCAAAGATTTTGATGAAAGTTAAATACAAAAAGTACACTGTTTGTAGATGTGCATGAAGGTAAATCATTCAGTAATGGTCCAACACCATGAAGGGGAGATAATTTGACTTTACTTTCCTATGATCTTGAAAGAACCTCTCTTAAACCACTTCAAGGATTTTGATGAAAATTTACACAAAGGAAGAACATCATATGCAGTTTGACTTGAAGGAATAGAATTAATGCCTTAAACTAAGAAAAGGGGAGATAATTTGACTTCATTTATTGTTAGGAGAGTCAGGATATACTTAATTTTGTGAGGGGCTGGACCTTTCTCAGGATGCAGAAATTGAAAGCTTTAAAGCTCAGGAATTCGACATTTCTATAATTTAAGCCAGGGATTTCAGGAAATAGATGTACCTGGAACCAGGATTTCATCATCATGATTTGGGAGTATAAAAATAAAGTCAGGATTCTGGGATGAGAACTCCTCCAGCCCCTCTTTTGTGCATTTGTGACAGTCACCTCTTGTTTTTACTTAATCATTTAGCCTGTATAGGTTGAGACTTTATATCTGAAGTCAACAAAGTAAGATCTATTGGCACTGTAGACATGTAATAAAAAATACACTAATTATATTTACAAAGGTTGTACATGTATCTGTAATATTTGGTTGTATGAAATGTACCACTCTATGCTCAGGAAACTCATGTAATAACTAGCTTGTATACAATTTTTGCCATAAAATGCATACGTTAGACAAAAAAATCAATACATTGTAGTACATGTTTTTGACAATTTTTTGATTGATTTAACATGTCATGCTCTTGCATTATTATTTATGTTGTGTCTGACATACAAAAACTACACAGGAAGCTTTTTTAATCAAATTAAAGTACTAGCTGCCTTAATAGAAATAACTATTTTAAATTCCTTAATTTTTACAGGAGTAAAATTTTTGAAACTTTTACAATCTATCATGATCTATGTTTGGCCCAAAATTGTCCCTGTGTGACATATGAATGTATAATGATAAATCACCCACAAAAAATCATGCAGTGCATGTGTACGGGGCACTTACGATGTGGACGACTTCACCACAAGGCCTAAAAAAATAAATTGTGTGTTTCGGGTAACATGGTTTCTAGGGTAGGTAGGAAAAAGTGTTTGGGGTAACATGTTTTCTAGGGTAGGTAGGAAAAAAAATTTTTTTTTTTTTTGCATTGTAGTTAATGTTCTTATTCTTCTTGATGTAAGCTTTCAGTAGTTTGCAACCTGATCATTTATGATTTATTTATATTGTACAATTTCTTAGCTACAGCATGCCATATTAGACCAAAATCACAAGTTACCAAACTGGTCAGGATCCAACACTGCAAAATGTACCAGTACTCATGATAAGATTTCATTGTATCATGCTGTTCATGCACTTTGTATTGCCTTATTCTTCATGTACTTTAAATTTGTTGAATTCTGCAAAACGTCTGGCCTCCCATTATCATAATCTTCAGCAAAAGGTTCATGTTATATCACAAACTTTTCTTCTTAATCAAATGTGGCTGGGATAAATAAATATGACAGAGTAAAACCACCCTTTTCCCATAAACATGTGAAATTTAAGTGCCATATTTGTATGGACTCCAAGAAAATATATGTACATAACATTTTTGTGGCTGTAATTATCCGTAGGACATTTCAATGGAGAGTAGTCGCCATTGGATATTGTGCCTTATGTCTTCATTTTTGACAAGCAAGCTGTTAACTTTACATGCATTATGGCAGTAGGCCAGAAGAAGTTTGTACTATTGTGCTTTCATGAATTATTTTATTTTATGGAAACAAGGCAGCCGTTTCTTGTGTAGATCTTGGTGTGTAGCTGAAATTTATGTACAGTTGGCAATAATTTTTTGGCCATGCAAAAAAAAACAACAGAATTTGGCAATTTATTTTTCATTGTCTAAAATTGCATACAGGCATAGATATGGAGTGGATTGTCATGATTATGGTTAATACATGTACTTTATTTAAAATAGCAGAAAGACATTTGGTGTTAAGGTAGTTGCCACCTTTAAATGAAAGTATTGAGAATTTCATTAAAGTGTTCTGAATGAGTAGGACTTGATGAAATGTTTACAATAAACAAGAAAAAATTGATACAACATGTAGGTTCATGCATTTGATCTAGGATACAAGTAATTAAAAATTTGGCTGAAAATGTCCATTTTCTAGGTTTTCCATAGGCTTTGTATTGAAATTTGCAAATCTTGAAAATTATGTGAAGGCTTGAAATTTTGTCCGAAATTCCTTTAAGGTTCATGCTTTTGGAATATATGAAAAGTGGGTGTTCAAGGGTGAAATATTTTATATATATTATGATAGGGAAAGTACAGAGGAGTCTTCATGTCTGACCAAAAGTCAGAAACGATGATGGCAACTACCTTAAGCCTTAGTAAAGGGAAGCAGATCTAGAGATGCAGACTAACAACCGAATGCATTAAGACTTCTGTTCTTGGATAAATGTTCAATACATTTTGGTCCCAGCATGTTTGATTGGTTCTAGCTCTTTTAAATTATTTTGAAAAGATTAATGATTAAGCATTTGGTAGTAACAGTCAAATTGGATCTCTGTTTGGCCAAAATGCACTTTTATCAGATGTCCATATCAAAGTATGTGCATGCTTTACAAAACCATTTCTATCATATTTGCCTTAGTTGTACATGTAGATGTGAGAGGGTTTCATTTCACATTTTTACCAAAAATAACTGCTGTTTAACATATGTTTAAAAGAGTGTCATTTTATATGTAAACCAAGACCAAGCCTTGTCTTGACATGCTGAATGTAATTGGTATGAACAGATTATAATACAATAATCTTTAGATAGTATATGTTAAGTGTCTACATGTTGACTTTATTTACACCCAGTACTTTCAGTTTAACTATTGCTTGTTACTTATAAGTATGTTGTACATTGTAAAGGGAAAAAAATCATTCAGTTACCATGGTTACTGTGGTATTACAATCCGGTATTTATTTTTAGCAAGTTGGACACAACCATTTAAAAGTACTGAAGTATGTAAACAGATTGTCTACAAATACAAATGTACAAGTTCTTTGAAGTAAGGATTCGGCACCCTCCCTTGTTTTGTTAAGTTGTCTCCATTTGGGTAATAGTAAACAGAGCCATAGAGCAAGTTGCTATGAAAAGCAACAATTGTTTCACACAGTATACAAGGGGAAAAACTACAACATTTAATATGTAGTTTAAACATCATGATCATAGAGGATGAGAGTAAGGGGGAGAATGGTGAATCTTTGAACCTAAAATGGTACATATGTGTAGAAAAAAATTTATTTATGATCAAAATGTTGTTATTTACTGAACAACCACATTTTAGTGGAAAGTTATTTTGTGCTTATTACATTTTTAAGTTGACATATTGAAACAATATTGTCGATTGCATTTCGTTCATGAAGTTATACAATTTCCTAGAGAGTTTCGTCAATTCATCATGTTCGTAAACATTTTGTTTTCACCAATTTTGTAAGTTGATTTTTGCTGTTTTATGATATTAAGAAATGTTGACAGTTCTTACCATAATTTAGAATTGCATTGTAAGGTGTTACTCAGAAATACACATGCTGATATAGCAATCATAGTGTAACAGTGGATTCATTCCGGCAGTGTATTCCTTCCTTTTGGATAAAATGCACTAGGGTAGAATATCCACAACATCTAATTGACCAATCACTATGGAGTACTGACTGTGACGTAATAAACATCAAGGTAGAAATACAATAGGTTGTTTATAAACCCGGAAATTCTGCACGGCAGAAAGAAAGTACGCTTACAATAGGGGCATCATAAAACCACCAATAGACGATCAAATACATATCATTATTCTTTGGTCAATAATTATCTAAATCAGAATTGTAGTTTAACAGTTTCTTGATAAAAATTCACAAATCCTAACATACAACTCTTCTTCTGTACATATATATGCAAATGTATGAGTATTTAGTATCAGATAGCTATCCCATGAACCCTGTTATCAGAAAATTTTTGGAATCTTTTTTTGGATGGTAAATGTAGATTTAAATGCACCATTGCACTTGTGGATCTCTACACTGCTAATCATATATTGAATAAAAATTGTCAACCACAATGCAGTATAATTTATATGTAAAAAGGATTAACATTAACAATTAGCTTACATTCTCACATCTCTGTTGATAAAGGTTGTCTTTAGGTATCTTAATAATATTTTAAAAAGTCCCCTCTGAAACTTTTTGCCTATTTAAATCTATACCAATTTCATGTTTAATTTATAGTTTTATGTGTTCATATACTAGTGCTATCCATATTTATTTAAAGAAATGTTGATTTATGTTTTTACAGTAGTGTGCAATATATAGGTCTAAAACATTCTGTTTCATTTATACTGCCATAATGTATCATATTTGTTATATCCTTCATTAACAGAGTAATCTCCCCTTACATGGACATTTTAATAGCTTATAAATTAATGTCATGTCAGTGTTCATTTTAATTTGGAGATTTGTGAAGGGTTCATTTAAGGTAGATCGACACTAATACACGGTACATTCCATTGGCGCATTTCTGAAACACAAGTCGTATGCGGAATTGACTTGATTTTCAAGCCGGAGTATTCCTTACTTGGCCTTTTCATTGTGATGTCATAATAGATCAGCATACACCGTGAATTAGCTCCCTTTTCCCGTAAATATTGTCTATTTCGTTTACTATATAAAATATCTCTTAATCAAACGGTACATATATATTTTTCCAGCTCAACATATAGCTGATGTATAAATCTCTGAAATATCAAAAAAAAAATTTAAAATTTATCTGATATTTATTTCATATGAAAGCTAAATAAAAAGCATGTTGTCACATTTCCCTATATATTCAGATCTTTGTAACGGGAAAAGATGATCGGTGACATACCATTTAAATCAAATGGACTAAGACCTACTAAATATCTCAAATTAAAAAAATTCTGTCTGATATTTTTATTAGGATCAATCTACCTTAAATAGAAAATATCAAAAGAAAATTTTTATATTTTTTGCAATTATATATATAAATTCTGAAGAAAAAAATTCTTGGTGTACAGTGATGCCTTTAAAAACATGATTTTAATGCTTGCAAATTAAATAAATTAGAAGAAAAATTTTACAATTTTACACACATCTTTAACTAATGAAGAAAAAAAAATGAAGAAGAAAAAGTTCTATAATTGTAAACTGAATGATATACAACAGTTTTATCGGAGGTTACTCTAGTAATGGGAGATAACTTAATCATGATGAAGTTCAAAATACTACAGGGAATACACTTGAAGATACATACATTATCTTTTTGGTATTTTTAACTTGTAAATCAAATTTTTTCTGAAATATGTTTCTGTCTGCTTATTTTTTCAAAAGTTTCAAGACTCATGAGTCAGGTTCTACTTTTTCTTTGCTAAAGCTTCAATTCTTGTGTTAAAAAATCCCCTGTCTGAGTATTTGGAACATCATCATATTCATCATTGTTTTAACTTTTGATGAAACTCTTTAGGAAATATTTATATTTGTTGATCATTTATTTGCAAGTCAAAGACTTTTAACATTAAAATATGTATGTGATATTTATTTATTGTATTCTTTCTTTAGATGGCCAATTTCAAAAACTTGTATCTCTTCAGTGAAGAACAAATCAGAAAATGTGGAAGAAAATTAATTATATAACATTAAGTTGTATAAATGCTGATAGAGAACAAATAATCAATAGAATTGAAGAGAGTGAGGAGTTATTGTATAATGCTCTCAGATATATATCTATCATCTTGGGGAGCTTTTGTATAATATTAATCAATGAACTTTTGAACTTGCCAAAATCATATAAAATTCTGGTACTTTTCAAAAAGTGAGGAACTGTCTTTAAACTTACTATGTACCACTTGCTGTGTAATTTAGTGATCATAAAATTTAGCCCATCTTATTATGCCCCGAGAATCGTAGATTCAGGGGACATATAGCTTTTGGTACGTCTTTCTGTTTGTCTGCAGAAAAGTAAGTGAGAACTGAACCGTCAGGCAAAAGAACGAACAATCCATGGACAAACACTAAGAAACAAGGACACCACTTGAGTACGAATGAAGACACACATACAGATGAACAACATGGACCCAATAAGAACCATGGGTGAGATCAGGTGTACCTGTAGAGTAAGCATCTCCTGCTTCTTATAAGACACCAGTCATGTTGAACATGTCAACTCTGGTAGTAAAGTCGAATCAAATAGAGGAAAAACAAACTTTAGTTGTAGAGCAAAAGATCTGTTGTCATCTTTGAAACAGATATCCAAGAGCGATCCACAAGATTGTGATGTCGACCGTAAAACTTCTGCAGAAAGCTTTAACATTGGATATATCTTTTGAATGGTAAGTGACATAGCTTTCATATTTCGCATGTGTATTCCTTGTGGAAAGAGTAGAATTTTTTACCTTGTGACCTTGACCTTGGCTCATGATGGAATTTAAAAAGAAAGAAAACTTTTAACATTGGGTATATTTTTTTAATGGTGAGCGATTCAGCTTTCATATATTGCATGCACATTCCTTGTGGCAAGACCTTTTAATTGGTACCAAAATAATTGACCTTGTGACCTTGACCTTGGCATGTGACTATATATTGAAACATTAAGCTCATATATGAGAAAATATTTCTTATTATCTACAGAATATGTATCGGGGGAAAAAAGATCTTTTCAAATATTCAGCATATTTTCTTCATTTAAAGCTTTTACATTTTGTATATCCTTTGAATGGTGAGAGACTGTTTTCTATTTCATAGGTGTATTTATTAAGTCACCCAAACCAAGTTTGATGACATATTGTGTTTACTGTTCTTAGCTCACCTGGCCTAAAAGGCCATGTGAGCTCTTGTCGTCACTTTGTGTCTGTCAACAATTCAAAAATCTTCTCTGAAACTGTTTAGCCAATTGTAACCAAACTTTGCCTGAAGCATCACCAGGGTATGCAGTTTCAAACTTATGTTCCATTAGTCAGAAGACCAAACAACATGGCTGCTGTTTCTAAAAATAGAACATAGGGGTAAATTGCTGTTTTTATACAACCGCAAAAATTTTGCTGTCGTATTATGGTATGGTGCTGGCGTTGGCGTCGGCGTCTGTGGACAGCATAACTTTGATTCTAGTGGACAGATTGTTATCAAATTTTAGTATCATGTTTGTTGGCATATGCTTAAGCTCAGGATTTAATTTCGTATTCCTTGCCCCGTCCGCTTTAGAAAAAGGGGCCAAAAAGGGGTAAAATTGGGTATTTTTGTGTCTGTGGACAGCATAACTTTTGTTCTAGTGTACGGAACAATTTCAAATTTAAGTATGATGTTTCTTGGCACATGTTTAAGCCGGGTTTTAATTTCGGGCTCCCTGCCCCAACTGTTGTTCGAATAAGAGGCAAAAAAGGGGTTGAATTAGGTATTTTTGTGTCTGTGGACAACATAACTTTGGTTCTAGTAGAAGGATTGTTTTTAAATTTTAGTGTGATGTTTCTTGGCACATTTTTGAGAACAGTTCTTTCCTTTAGTTTGTGGCCCCACCCATTTCAGAATTAGGGGCCAAAAAAGGGTTAAATTGGGCGTTTTCACAAATTTGACAGTCGAATGTTTAGTATTTGTCAGATTTTAACGGCGTTTCTTTCAGTGTACTCCTTAGAAAATTTCCAATCTGCAGTATGCCAACGGATTTCATGTGGCATATACCGTTCACGAGATAAATGGGCCCAAAAGGGGCGAATTCCAGAAATTTTAATTTTTAACTGTTGGGAAATCCGGTTATTGAAATGCTGATGTACGGCGGTTGGGCGGGCGGCCGGCTGCCAGTTCTTGTAAGCGCAACTCCTCTGTAACCGTGCAACAGAATTTCATGAAACTTTGTATGTAGCCAGGACATCATATGTAGATGTACATATTGTTGGGGATTTTTCATCGTACAATTATTCCAGGAGTTATGTCCCTTTGAACTTAGAAATTTATAGGTGTTTTGACCGCAAGTCCTCTTTAACCGTGCAACAGAATTTCATGAAACTTTGTTTGTGGCAAGGACATCATATGTAGATGTGCATATTGTCAGGGATTTTTCATCGTACAATTTTTCCAGGAATTATGCCCCTTTGAACTTAGAAATTTTTAGGTGTTTTGACCATAAACTTGTAAGCGCAAGTCCTCTTTAACCATTTAACAGAATTTCATGAAACTTTATATGTAGCAAGGACATCATATTTAGATGTGCATATTGTCGGGGATTTTTCATCGTACAATTTTTCCAGGAGTTATGCCCCTTTGAACTTAGAAATTAATAGGTGTTTTGACGATATGCTTGTAAGCACAAGTCTTCTTTTACGGTTCAACAGAATTTCATGAAACCTTGTATATAGAAAGGACATCATATATAGATGTGCATATTATCGGGGATTTTTCATCATACAATTTTTCCAGGAGTTATGCCCCTTTGAACTTAGAAATTTATAGGTGTTTTGACCATTTGCTTGTAAGCGCAAGTCCTCTTTAACCGTGCAACAGAATTTCATGAAACTTTGTGTGTGGCAAGGATAACATATGTAGATGTGCATATTGTCGGGGATTTTTTCATCGTACAATTTTTCCAGGAGTTATGCCACTTTGAACTTAGATATTTTTAGGTGTTTTGACCATATGCTTGTAAGTGCAAATCCTACTTAACCATTCAACAGAATTTCATGAAACTTTGTATGTAGCAAGGACATCATATGTAGATGTGCATATTGTCGGGGATTTTTCATTGTACAATTTTTCCAGGACTTATGCCCCTTTGAACTTAGAAATTTATGGGTGTTTTGACCATATGCTTGTAAGCGCAAGTCCTCTTTTACGGTTCAACAGAATTTCATGAAACTTTGTATATAGCAAGGACATCATATGTTGATGTGCATGGTGTTGGGGATTTTTCATGGTACAATTTTTCCGGGAGTTATGCCCTTTTGAACTTAGAAATTTATAGGTGTTTTGACCATATGCTTGTAGGCGCATGTCCTCTTTACCGGTTCAAAAGAATTTCATGAAACTTTGTATGTAGCAAGGACATCATATGTAGATGTGCATATTGTCGGGGATTTTTCATCGTACAATTTGTCCAGGAGTTATGCCCCTTTGAACTAAGATATCTACAGGAGTTTTGGCCATATGCCTTTTGTTTGACTTTTAAGTAAAGTAACTGTTCAGTGATTTTTAAGAGTTACGGCATACACTGCACATAATGAGAAGAGGTCATAAGTTAAGCAGCTTTTCACACAAGTACCTATTTCTGCATTCAAATAGTGAAGGAAAACCCGGTTTGATGTCGTATCGACATCCATTTCTCGTTTTATTTTTAGTCCGATTTTGATGCAGTTTTTTGCAATGTATTCCTTATGACAAATTAACATAGCCTTGCACCATCAGATTTTGTACAACTTGTATCCTTTCCATGCTACTAGGGACCCAAACGTGACCAAAATTGCAAACATACGGATTACTAAAATTTTTATTTTTCATCTGATTTCAATTGGATTTTTTTTCTTTAGATTCCTCTCATTGTAGGCAATGTGTCAACAGATTTGGCACAGCTCTTATTGTTTCTGAGTTATAAGGGGTCAAAGGGGCCAAAATTGCAATTTTTAGAAATATGTGAAATCTTTATTTTACATTCGATTTTGATTGGATTTTTATGCCCCACCCACGAATGTGGAAGGGGCATATACTGTTACCCTTGTCCGTCCTTCCATCCGTACATCCATATGTCCAGTTAAGTTTTACGTTTAAGTCCATTTCTCAGAAACTGTAAGAGGTAAAACTGATAATAGGTCAGATAGATCTTTGATTGTACTTCATAGTTCATTAAGTAGTTTGGCTCTTTGACCTACATTTCATGCTTGAGTGACTCTGGTTCAGTTTTATGTTTAAGTCCATTTCTCAACAACTATATATTATAGGACAAAGATATTTCATCAAATTAATTACCTTGATGAGTACTACCCAAATCATTGACAATTAGGTGGCTTTGACCTATTTTTTACGCTTTAGTGACTTTGGTTAGGTTTTACGTTAAAGTCCATTTCTCAACAACTATACATTATAGGACAATGATATTTCATCAAATTAATTGCTTTGATGAGTACTGCCCAAATTAATGACAATTAAGTGGCTTTGACCTACATTTTAATATGAGGTTATCCATGGCGATAAATAATTAGGCGGGGCATCACACATTCTCTAGTTTTCTTTGGATTCCTCTCATTGCAAGCTTTCAAAAGAATGTCAACAGATTTGACGTAGCTCTTACTGTTTCCAAGCTATAAGGGGTCTAAGGGGCCAAAATTGCAATGATCAGAAATATGTGAAATCTTTATTTTTCATCATATTTTGATGGGATTTTTTTCTTTAGATTATTCTCAATGTAAGCTTTCAGTTGTATGGCAATAGATTTTGTGTAGCTCTTACGGTTTCCAAGCTATAAGGGGTCAAAGAGGCCAAATTGCAATATTTCAAAATATATGAAATCTTTATTTTCATTGGATTTCAATCCGAGTTTTTTCCTTGGATTTCTCTTGATGTAAGCTTTTAGTTGGTAGTCAACAGATTTTGCTTAGCTCTTACATATATCGTATAAATAAGGGATTAAAAGGGCTAATTTTATTTTCACTAGTTTGTGTCCAGTTAATTAATGTGTCGGTGTCTTTATTTTTATATAGCCTAGGTGGCCGAGTGGTCTAGGCGCTGGACATAGTGCAGGCGGTGTTGCCATAGATGACAACAAAGCAGGGGTTCAAATCCATCCGAAGGCCTTTCTGGATTTTCCGAAATTAACAGGTTTAAAAAGATGATTTTCATCACTGTTGGCATTCGGAATCATATAGTCTACCTTTGCAGCTCTTCTTACAAACACATTATTATTCATTTTAGTCATTGTAGTTTACACTTTTTCAAATTTCAGTGGTCGACATGCTGCGGTCATATTATGCTGCGATCAGCGTAGCCCTTTATTTGAAAATAACTCAAACACTGGTAAGGTGTCTGCAGGGTATTAATTTCCTATTATAGAATTTTGTGAAATTTTCTGTGTAGAAACATGATTGTATCATTGTTCAAAATGTAAAATAAAATTTAGGGGTCACCGTGCATTTAAGAGCAAAATCTGAAATTGAAAATTTCAGGATTTTACATAGAAATAATAGGGAAAATGATTATATGAGAGGATAGTTTAAAAAATCTATTATAGAATTTTTTCATACTTTGCATGTGTTTAATTATCCATATGTAGTTTACATATAAAAAATAAAAATTAGGGGTCACCGTTGAAATAAGAGAGAAATATTGCAAAATGTTCATTTCTCTAGTGATATCTATGTTAAAGTATTTTATCAAATTATCTCCCTTGAATAATCCAGCTACAGATTAAAAGCTCATGTGTTTAAACTCACTTTTTTGTAACGAAAATGTTATAAAAATGATTAGGAATATAAAATTTAAATACATTCGAACCTTCTTCTCATTTTAAATAACTATTTTGTTAAAATTCTTAATGAATGAAACCTAAATGAACAAGTATTAGACAAAAATGGCGGAATAATACCACTGAGACACCTTAAGATATCAAAAATCTGACGCGATAAAAGTGATCAGCATAGCAAGATCAACCTACCCTGCAATTTTGAAGAAAATCCGAACACCCGTCTTGGTGTTATAGCCCTTTTTCCATAAAATTTTCAAAATTTGTACATTTTTTTTTATTTCAACAAGTGTAACAGATAGAGGCCAAGTGTATCTTGCAAAAAGGTTCAGCATATCAGGATCTACCCACCCTGAAATTTTGAGGAAAATCCAAAAACTTTTGTAGGAGTTATTGCCCTTTTTGCACAGAATTTTCAAAATTTTCATATTTTTTGTCTTATTTCCAAAACTAGAAAATGAAGGTTAAGTGTAAATTGATAAAATGTTTGCCATGCTGTGGCGTCTTCAAAACTGGTGTCGAAAGTGGTCCTTAACAAGAACTTTTTTGTCAAAAAAGCCCAACAAAGAAATATAGTAAAACATGGTCAGACTTTATATTTAGTTCAAGATATTGGTGGTGTTCTAGCTACCAAAGTTTGAGAGACTGAAGATCAACTGCATAACTTACAATGTTAGCTTGACTGTGGTAACTGAATGCCAGCTCCTGTGAGTCTCTGGGTTCATTAACTATGAAAAATAGTTTAACATTTGACCCTATGGGAAAATCGTCTTTTTTTGTAAACTAAAGAAGCAGATTAACTTAAACTGTATTGAAATAATGTTTGTAGATAGCTCATTTCGGTCAGATTTGACAAGACATGATCACCAGCACAGACCATAGTTTAACAGTGGACACTTTTACAAAATGATATTTTGACCATCTCCTCTGAAACCACTGAAGCAAATTCAACGAAATAGCTCATTTCACTCCCGACTATAACGCGGCATATAGTTCAACATTGAAACCTATGAAAATCTTGAGCATCTTGTCTGAAACTATTGAAGCAAATTCAACTGAATTGTATTCGAATTATGTATCGAAGAACCTTTACAAAGATTGCTCATTATCAGCTGGATTCGTAAAAGAAAAATCTTGGGCAATGGCTGTCAGCGTGAAACATTTTCAACATAGAACCGTAAGGGAATATTCATCTTTCCACGTCACGTGTTTGAGGTAAATGTCCTTCACCACAAATCATCTATGGAGTAAAAGTGATCAGCATAGCAAGATCTACCTGCCCTGCAATTTTGAAGAAAATCCGAACACCCGTCTTGGAGTTATTGCACTTATTCCGTAAAATTTTCAAAATTAGTGCATTTTTTATTTTTTGTTTCAAAAAGTGTAACAGATAGAGGTCAAGTGTATCTTGCAGATCAAATCAGAACATGTTGAAATATGTTTACAAGCTGACAGAGAACAAATTACCAAAATGATATAAAAAGCAAGTCAAAATCAACTAAGGACAGAGTTATGCAAGAGGTTGATACTCCTCACTTTAAAAGTTAGATATTGCAAGTTTCCATAAAAATAACACTTACCGAAGTTACTGTAGATTTAGTTTCTGCATATGAGCATAAAGTCAGTTTTCTGGCCAGCAGCGAAGTACCCAATACCCTTGGGAACTAACAGTCCACTAGCAGAGGCATTGGCCCAATAGTAATAAATAATGATACCGAAATTGAACTAAACTATGCTGCTATGATTTGTGGTAGGTTCTTTTTAAACTTGCTCATTGCGATAGGATTTAACAAACAAAAAAACAAACAAACAAAACAAAAACGCATTGTTCCCGGTGGGAGAATATTGCTTTATCATTAGATTCCATTTGAAATGCCTGTACCAAGTCGGGGCCATTGCGACATTTTTCCGGGAAATTTTCACCTGCTTAGTCTTTGGATCTTGACAATTCTGTTGGGTTCTTTTTTTATTACCCTGTTTGCTACCGGAAGTGACTTGTACAACACAGCAGTAGACCTGATCTCACCCGTGGTTTTTATTGGGTATGTATGGTTCATTTGGTGTTTCTTATGATGACATTGGAATATTCGTTTTTAGACTGTTCGGTTGTTCTTGTATTCCTTTTGAAATTGTATCTTATAGAATATAACTTAACATTTAACATGTGCGGGAAACAGTTAAAATTAAACTTAGTCAATAGGAAATAACGATTTTGTCGGATTGGTCCAACTCTAATTTAAAAACAGGGACACAATTAACAATTGCACCCTATATTGAAGAGATCTTTTAGGTCGACTTTACATTGAAGGTGATATTAACATATGCCAGGGATTCCCATGCAGTGTGAAGTCCGTAAAAAAGTTTTCCCGTGCGAGTGATGTTTGTTTTATATACATTTCAGTTATGGTGTACTTGTGCTTGATATAATATCTCGTATGGATGCACTTTCAAATTTGGGCATTTTCATTTATTTATTATTTTTTTGTAATATAAAATTATTATTCTGACCACCAGTTTCATGATTTTATTTTACCAAAGTTCTCGTACTTTTGACTCGAAGAGTGCCCTGTGGTTGTGTTAGTATTGTGATTGATTAAGTACTGTTAGTCTTTTTGTCGGGAAACGGATAACAGCAATTGTAAGAACGCCTTGCCATTTAATTTTGTTTGTTGGCGATCCCGTAATCCACGAGTAAAAAATCATGAATGTAGCGATGCTCGATTCCGCTCAAACCAGTGCTTAGGGCCGTCTTGAACTAACTATGACGTAGGAGCAAAGCTCATTATTGAAGGTTTCGTGGTGACCTCAAGAATAAGAACAACAAGAAAACCGTTGTTCAATTGCTTGGTTTTACAATGTATTTATAGAGACTTTGTCTAATGTGGATTTACTCCATATCCCTTAATTGTTTATAGAAGGTTGCTAAATTTGATGCTTTCAGCTATTCTGATGTAGGAAATGGGAGTAACAACAAAATTACAAAACAGAGTTGTCGAGAGCCGAAATCCATGAGACAAAAAAAAAAATCAAGTGGAAACCACTGGAAATAGTATCGACCACAATAGTCCTGACTTCAGACAGGCATTTAAAAAGAAATGGCGGGTTAAATCGGTTTTATGGCGCACCAAACCTACCTTCTTTTGCCTTAGTGTCCAGTAGTATATCAACAGCAATTGCTATTGAAAGGTCATAGACAGGTAAAAGAAATAATTATTCCAGTACTAAGTAAAAGAAGAATCTTGAATCAGAGTTCGGACCTAAACTTCAAAATCTTTCACAAGGGACTGATATCTATTAAAGAGCTTTTTTAAATGATCGCAAGAGAAGGAATTTTTTTTAAAGCCTTGATTGATAAGGCGGTCACTAAGATAGCTAGTCTGTATAATTTGTGCTAGCTCTCGCGTAATGAATCAACTGAAACAAACACTCTGTAAGCAGGAGAAGCTGGAATATCACTGTCCATGTTAGGGAAATTGATACTTTTGAAATTAAAATCGTCCCTTTTGTCATAAATTTTAGTACAAAGATGACCATTTTTCGTCAAATTCAAGGTCCAAACAGATGTAGATTTAGTGATTTCTGTCGTTTCCTTTATATCTTGTCCTGGCAGAAATATAAATGGGATACATTTAGCAAAAGATACGTTATTGATGGAAAGAACATCATCAATATATCTTTAAGTGAGATCAAAGGATCTAGAAAAAAGAAGGGAAACGGGGAATGTGTCAAAAAGACAACGACCTAAAGGGGAGTAATAACAACTCAAAGCCACCACTCTAGCATTTTTAGCCCACCTGGCTTATGCCAGGATGAGCTTTTGCCATCACTTCGCGTCGTCGTCCGTCCGGCGTAAACTTTTCATTCAAAGATCTCCTCTGAAACTACTGGGCCAATTGGAACCAAACTTGACGACAATAGTCCTTGGGTCGTCCCTTACAAAGAGTGGTTTTCAGGTCCGTGCGATATCCAAGATGGCCGCCAGCGGGAAACATTGTTTTAACATTGAACCCTATGGGGAAACACATTTAAAGATCTTCTCTTCTGAAACTGCTGAGCCAGTTGAAACCAAACTTGGTCACAATAGTCCTTAGGTGGTCCCCTACAAAAAGGTGTTTTTCAGGTCAGCGCTATATGCGATATGGCCGCCAGCGGGAATCATTGTTTTAACAATGGACCCTATCGGAAAACACATCCAAAGATCTTTTCTTCTGAAACTGCTGAGCTGATTGGAACCAAACTTGACCACAATAGTTCTTAGGTGGTCCTCTACAAAAAAGGTGTTTTTCAGGTACGCGCTATATCCAATATGGCCGCCAGCAGGAAACATTGTTTTAACATTGGACCCTATTGAAAAACACATTCACAGATCTTGTCGTCTGAAACTGCTGAGCCAATTGGAACCAAACTTGGCCACAGTAGTCCTGAGGTGGTCCCCTACAAAAAGCTGTTTTTCAGGTCCGTGCTATATCCAAGATGGCTGCCAGCAGGAAACATTGTTTTAATATTGGACCCTTTGGGAAAACACATTCAAAGATCTTCTCCTCTGAAACTGTTGATACAGTTGGAACCAAACTTTGCACCAAGAGTCCTTAGGTGGTCCCCTACAAAAAGGTGTTTTTCATGTCAGGTACTATATCCAAGATGGATGCCAGCAATAACCATAGTTAAACATTGGACAATATGGGAAAACACATTTAAAGATCTTTTTCACTGCAACAGCGAATTGGAACCAAACTTGGCCACAAGTCCTCGGTTGTCCCCTGCAGAAAAAAGAACCAACTTGAACCCTACTCTTGTCTGCTGAGACCACTTGGCAAAATAGAACCATATCTAGATCAGTGAACAAAGACTGTCTGTGTAAGCCAGAGACCAGGTGAGCGATACAGGCTCTTCAGAGCCTCTTGTTTATTTTATGATCTTTTACGAGTCCCTGAAGAAATTCATTCTCGTAGGAATACCGGTATAAAAACAAGTCTGGGAGTAATGATGCAAAATTGGTGCTCATTATTTGTTATCCAGAATCCGAATTAACAGCAACTTCGGTATTATGTTATTTATGCCAACTTTATGTTGATAAATAGCACCTCCAATGTCACTGCCACCGAATATAGTGACTAATCAAGCGTGGAAAAAATCAAAACAAGTGTTACCAAGGCAAGAACATTTTACTTTTTCACCAACAACAATCGGTACATCTATTGAGAAAGGTAATGCCTTCTCTTCTGATGTAAAAAGTGACATGTGCAAGTTTTTTTGCATCAAGGGTCAAATAGATGAATAATCTTTACAAATATGAGTAGTTAACTATGGGGAAAAGCCGTAGGTTTTCAAAAAACGTTTTTTGAAAACCTACGGCTTTTTGTCATAGTTAACTACTATCTACGGGACTAACGAAAATAAGCAATTGTTATTCACTACAGTGGAGACGGGTAAAACGGGCTAGATTCTTAGTTCACTCACATTTTTTACGTTGCTTGCATGACACGGGTTATACATAACACTGACGTGTATCTCTGGTTCTACACCTGTGATTCCTATATGTTTCTAGTAAGTCTGATAACTCATCACCAGTTAC
>MJUU01005292.1:0-19691 GCA_002080025.1 Modiolus philippinarum
TTATATTATTATTTATTATTATTATTATTTATTATATACAATATACACCCAATTATTTGCAAGTTCAAATCTTTCTAGTATATTTTTTGGATCCTCTTTCTTCCCTGCTGTGAACACTGAATAAAAAAAAAATGCCTTTTTATCTGACTGATGCCAAAGCATCTGCTAAAATATCCTTCATAACCGAGTGGGAAGGGGTTTCAACGGAATTCCAGAGAGAGCTGGTCCAGTGAATTTTGTCATTCTTTATTTTATTTTTTTGCAAAATATTGTATGAAATTTTGAAGTTTCTTGTCAAAAAAGGGATCCGAAGTTTTTTTGTTTTTTTTTTAAAGGGGGATCCGATCTTTGCCGCGGCCTCTGGACCTACAAAAGCGAAATTATATTTTTTTTTACAAATTCTTGTTTTTCAGCTCCTACCATTTCCGAAACTTTAACAAATAAAAATATATACGTGAAATTTGAATAAAATAAATCACTGATTTACCTTAATATACCGATCCACTAATACTGATCAAGAGTACACGTCTTAAATTACGTGCTAATGGTACGGTGTTGCTACCTATCTGTCATTCATTTAAAAAATAATCAGCAGTGTTGGTAAAACGTTCTTCATTGGTCATATTACAAATCATATATAGTACCGCCTTACTCATTAAAATATGTTATGCTACCGCGTTTTTCGTGCGATAAATATTTTAATTCATAAAAGCGATGCTATATAGATTAGATAGAAATCTGTTCGGCTAGGGTTAGCTAAGCAATTAGGAATAGAGAAGTCGGTACATGCACTTTCAAACTAGTTACAGAAGAATAAATAACGAAAGTTAATCTCTTATTACATATACGCCAACACCCCATACTTCACCGATATCGACACCCCGTGAGACACATACACATTTTGATGCATTTCGACCTATGCACACGTTATATTTTAATCCCGATGATTTATACTTACATTAAACACCTACTGGTGTCATACAAGTCAAACAGAGTAGGATATACTTCTCAACAGTGCTTTATAAGAGAATGACAAATCTGAAAAGTTGCCATGACCCGGACCACAAAAAGTGAGTAAGCGTGTTTGTGGAAACGGTACGGTATATCATAATGTTTTTAGATGTCACACATTCCTTGATGATTGGGGTACTACGTTAGATAGATTGGTTACATCTGTAGGGTCCAGTTTTGCATAAAATCATGATCTTACCCTCAATTCATCCCAATTTCATCACAAAAAACCGACACCCTTACCACACAGAGCCGACACCCCATATGTGTGGATGTACCCGGTGATGTAGGTCAAATTCACCTTATACATGATTTCACACTCGATATTTTGTCTCCGAATGACCTCACATTTGTCTCCGAATGACCACATATTTGTCTCTGAATAACCTTTTAACGTCGTGAAACATTTGAAAATTTAAGTATGTCATCATATTTTACTTCTGTGGTGTACAAATTGCGGGAACCTGCTAGCTGTGTAAAATAGACAGCAATGGCGACAGAAGTATAAAAACGTCTATTCTAACCAGGAACCTTGTGACTATCAACGATGCATTGACTGACAAAGTAATATTTTTATACCTTGTCTTGTTTTTAAGCAATCGACTAGACACAATTTTTAACCAGAGACACTCATGCATGAAATGTAGGTCAAGGTGACCTAATTCTTATCAGGAACCTTGTGACCATCAAAGATGTATTGACTCACAAACTAACATTTCTACACCTGCTCCTGTTTTTAAGATATGGACTAGAACACAATATTTAACCCGAGTCACTCATGCATTTGAAATGTAAGTCAAAATGACATAATTCTTAACAGGAACCTCATGACCACCGAAGACGCATTCACGGACAAAATATTATTTCTATACCTGCTCTTGTATCTTAGATATGGACAGTAACACAAACTTTAACCAGAGTCACTCATCATGAAACATGTGAAATATAGGTAAAAGTAACCTAATTCTTGTCAGAAACTGTTTTTGACTTTTAAAGACACATCGACTGACAAAATGTTATTTCTATACCTGCTTTTCCATGTCTAGTTTCTCAGATATAGATATACAAATAAACATAAACTTTAGAACGGGCCACTCACGCATGAAATGAAGGTCAAAGGGATATTTTCTTATCAGGTAATCAGGAAACTTTCGACTATCACAGACGAATCCAATACCTGCTTTAGTACTGGTACATATGTACACATCAAAGATATAGTAATTTGAAAATAATGTTTAGCCCAGAGTCACTCAGACAGACCGCTAATGTATTATAATCATACCAATTTACAAGAATAATAAGATGCAATGGCTTATGTTTCTAGTGCACAGTTTCTATTTGTGAAATTCTTATGAGTCCTGATAGGTAAATACAACTTACAGTTTAACATGCTTAAAAAGTACATTCATTTATAGAAATTATGTTAAATCCGTAGTTCACTGAAGTGTTGTACATGTCCTTAAAAGTCCAACAACTGCATGAAATGTCATACCATATCATATCTACTGATACAAGCATACCAACAATTGCAAAAATAAATAAATAAAAAAAAAAAAAAAAAAAAAAAATCAATATTAATGAAACATTTGAAAACATGATAATGATTTTTACAATTCAAAAATTTTTACCTTTTAACAATATTCACTCTTTGCCAAGTGTAAGCTGGTTAGATCAGCATCATACAGAGTAACAATAGTCCATGGGCTAGAATAACCCCCGTCCACCCCCACTTATGATCCCCACCCATATTTTTCAGTCCTTCTGTATCCTCTCTTCAAAATTAAACATGTTAACATGAGCATAACCTGCACACAATATTGGAACAGGCCCCTTTTTTAGACCCACCCAACGAATTTTTGGAAAATTTTGTTTTTGATCAAAGTTTTTCTTTCAATTGCTTCAAATTGTTGATTGGTGCCTCTCAGTTATAAAACAAATGGTATAGAATGAAAGCCTATGGTATAAGCTTTACAAATATTCCACATAAGTACCATTTATATACCAAATACGTTATAAAAATTGAAAAATCTTACCCCTACCCCTTCGAAATGTTGAGATAAATTTTAAGATTTTTCTCGAAATCGTGTAAGTTCAACGGTCCTTAGAAAGCAGTATGTTTTCAATTTCATAATTCTTGGAATTGTTTTTAGTTTTTTAAAGTCTTTTCTTAAAAATTAAGCATGTTAACATAATGTAAATATGTTTTGAATGACCAAACTATCACTTTTCAATTGACAAATAAAACACATCTTTGAATATTTTCGTTTTCGACAAAGTTTTGTCCCTTTTTTGTCTCATCTTATCTATGAGTGGTTCAAATTCATGAAAAGATGGAATAAAATGGAAGTACATAATGTCCTCTTAACAACTGGTACAAATTATGGCAGTTTTGAAGTATTATAAACTTCCTACATCCATAAAACTTACCCCTACCCCAACAAATTTACTCTAAAATTGTCATTTTTTTGTCTATGTTCGCATAAAAATTACCAGAACACGCAAACTGTGTGTTGTATATGACAAGGTTGCATGAATTATATTTTGATTTCGTATATTAACTGCCATTTATGAAAAATGGGCATTTTCTACATTTCAGATTTATCAAAAATTCACTGTTAAATCGTTATACATTCAAAACATTCAAAATGCCCATTAACTGTTCTTAGGGATATATAAGTTATCTAAAAAAATTGCCTAGAAAAACCAGGAGTGTTTAATGTGACTCTGAATACCGAAAATATTACCCCTACCCCAACAAATTTTCCCTAAAATTGTCATTTTTTTCTCTATGTTCGCATAAAAATAACCAGAACACGCAAAATGTATGTTGTATATGACAATGTTGCATATATTACTTTATAATTTGCTATCTTAGCAGCCATTTGTCGACTTAAACTCAATATTTATCCCAAAATTAATGAAAAATGGGACTTTTCAACATTTCAGATTTATCCAAAGTCCACTGTTAAATCGTTAAATATGTCAAATCCGGAGGATATATCTGCAGATTTGCCATCTAATTGATCTAAGCGATTCATTAGGATTTGACTACCGACTTTGACATTTTCCCGGATTGAATCACTCACAGTGTGACGGGTGTTGTTAACAGAGCAGGACATGCTTACCCTTCCGGAGCACTTGATGTCACTCTCAGTTTCACCGGAGTTCACACTGTGAGTGCCTTTGTTCTGAATGTTGTGGTTTCTGGTTCTGTGTTTTGTGTCTGTCTGGCGTCATTGTTTTTGTGTCTAACGTCATTGTTTTCTGTGTTCTCGTTTTTGCCCTGTCTTTGGACTTCGATTTTTGTGAATTTCACCCCTTTGTTCCTTCGGTATTCTACTGCCGTTGTTTTTGTCTAAAAACATTGTTTAGAAAAACAAGGAGTGTTTTATGTGACTCTGAATACCGAAAATATTACCCCTACCCCAACAAATTTTCCCTAAAATTGTCAATTTGTTGTCTATGTTCGCATAAAATTAACTCAAATGCGCAAAATGTGTGTTCAATATGACAATTTTGCATGAATTGCATTACAATTTGATATTTTGACAGCCATTTGTTGACTTAAACTCAACATTGTACCCAAAATTGAGTAAAAATGCTGATTTTCAACATTTCAGATTTGGTCAAAGTTCACTGTTAACCCGTTATTTATGGCAAGTCTGGAGGATATCTCTGCAGATATGCCAATTAATTGTTCTAAGGGATATATTAGTTGTCTGGAAACAGTGTTTAAAAAATCAAGGAACGTTTAATGTGACTGAATACCGAAAATCTTACCCCCTCTCCAACATATTTTCCCTAAAATGGTCAATTTTATGTCTTTGTTCGCATAAAAATAACCAGAACACGAATGAAATATGTTATATATGACAATGCTGAATGTATAACAATATGCTTTGGTATTTTAACAGCCATTTGTTGACTTAAACTCAATATTTTGCCCCAAATTGATGAAAAATGGGGATTTTCTGTATTTCAAATTTGTCCAACGTTCACTGTTTAGTCGTAATATATGTCAAATCTGGAGGATATGTCGGCAGATATGCCATTTAATTGTTCTGTACGATACATAAGTTGTCTTAATACATTGTTTAGAAAAGCAAAGAGTGTTTAATGTCCCTAAATACCTAAAATCTTACCCCTAACCCCAACAAATTCACCCTAAAATAGCCATTTTTTTGTCAATTTTCGCATAAAAATAACCAAAACCCGCAAAGTCTGCATTGGATATAAACTTTTTGCATTAATCGTATTATGATTTGTCATTTAAAGTCCCACTTTTCAGATTAAACTCAATATTTGGTACAAAATTGATGAAAAATCCGAATTTTCAACATTTCAGATTTGTCCAAAATTCACTTTTAAATAGTTATATGTGGCAAATCTGGAGGATTTATCTGCAGGTATGCCAATTCATTGTTCTTGGGGATATATAAGTTATCTTAAAACAATGTGTAGAAAAACCAGGGGTGTTGAATGTAACTCTAAATACCGAAAATGTTACCCCTACCCAAAGAAAATGATTCTAAAACAATGCAAAAATATGTATGTCTGTACATATATAGGAGTAAAACACACTAATATATTTACTTTTTTTTAAATGCATTTGATATATCGTAATATGCAATTTTAACGCAGAAAATTGAATAGTTTTGGCGATTTTCGTGAAAAATGGGAATTTTCAGGATTTCGGAATGTTACAAAATTCAAAGTTTAATTGTTGTATAACTGCCCATAAACCACGCGCTTGAACTTATTTGTTTTATATGTGCATTTTTGTGTTTGAAATGTTATATTATTGGACCTTTATACAATGCTCAGGCTTTTCAAGCTGAATAAAATGAAATAAATAGCGTTGAATTTTTTTTTTGGGGGTGGGGGTAATATGTTTGCAATTGTGTTTAGTTAGTCTAAAATATTCAAAAGCATACTTTCGAATAGCTTAGATATAGTGAAACAATATGTTATCAACATTTTTACGTTAGATACCAAATTCGTAAAGTTTTTACACCTCTAAGTCAAATAAGCAATATTTCTGAAAAACGGAAAATTCCCATTTTTCATAAAATTTCGAGCAGAATGGCCAAAAAAAAGACCCCTTAAAAAGTTTGAATCTACTTAAATGGGCTTCTGCATGTCAACATTTAGTGAAATACACACAAAAATTTGCATTTGACATTATATTTTTATCTTTAAGAGCCCGAAAATTTTAGATTTTCTCTTAATTTTAGGGGGGGGGGGGGGGGTGCTAATTTTGGCCTTTCTGATCCCACAATAAAGCTGACCTTAAAATTTTTTCACATAATTTGTTGCTTACATATCATAAATCATTATTGCATTGGCAATTATTAGATATATATTCAAATTTATACGATCCAGAAATAAGAAAAACAAAATTGTGAAAATCTAAAATTACGAAAATTTCGATTTTTCAAAAATTTTATACCAAAAATCAAAATTTTAAAGACTTTAATGGTCTTAATTTTCAACATTGTATCACAACTGATAAATTAGGAATAAAAACTAGATCAAATGATGAGATTTATTCATCTGAAAGGAATTGAAAGCTAAAAAATCGTCATTTCCGCTATTTTTGGCAGGGGGGGGTATATTTTTGGCATCCCAAGATCACAAAAATAGCGTAATGTGCCCAAACTTGTTTTCATTGTAAAGTATATTAAATAAACTTTAATTTGATACCAAATTTCAGTACATATAACTCATCTATAAAACTAAAATACAAGAATTTTGTGCGGTGTATTATAAAAGTGGCCCTATACTGTCTATGCGTGCAGGTTATATTCATGTTAACATGTTTTATTTTGAAGAGGGGATATAAAAGGACTGAAGAAAATCTGTCTGGATCATAAGTGTGTGTGTGTGTGTGTGTTGGGGGGGGGTGTACGGAAAGTGATTTCAGCCCATGGCCTGAAAATAGTAATTAGTACTTCGGTTCAACATGTACTTGTAAAAAAAAACGATTTTGTATGGAAGTAAGTGAGAACCGAACCGTCAATCCAAAAGCGAACAATCCAAGGACAATGACAACACCAGAAATAAAAAAGGGGAAAAAAGCAGAGACACACCATGGGTACGGCACAAAAAAGAAAAATGAAGACACACACACACAAAGATGAACAACACGGACCCAATAAAAACCATGGGTGAAATCAGGTGCACCGGTAGAGTTAGCATCTCCTGCTTCTTATAAGACACACGCCGTGTTGAACATGTCAAATCCGGTAGTAAAGTCAAATCCGGTAGAGGAAACAACAATTAAGCTTTAAAGGGAAAGATCTGTTGTTATGTGGGAAACAGATATCCCATAGCGGTCCACAAGATGGTGATGTCGACCGTAAAACTTCTGGAGGGATGACTTCAGGTTTTGGGTAACATACCCTTGTTGAAGAAGCCTATTTGTAAGCAACCGGGCTCTATCAAGGAAGTCACTGTATCGAACACAGGCTCTTGAATAGCGAATGAGCTGGGAGATGTAAACTCCATATGCCGGCGCTGTTGGGATGTTGCTACAAAGAAAAGGGAAGTTTACTATTGGAAAGGTGAAGTCATCGCGTTTGTCGTACAGCTTAGTTTGAAGTTAGAAATTTGCAATATCTAAGCGCGAAAAATTATGTTTTGAACTAAACTAATTCTCCCTCTTGCATACCACAGTCTTTAGCTATTTTTAGCTTTTATATTTACATCACATTTGTAGTTTGTTCTCTGTCATCTTTAACACTTTTACACATACAGATATATTTCCAAATATTTTAATTTATCTGCCTGAAGAAACATACACTAGATGAAATCTTTAATTTACAGACGTATTCAAATATTATACAAATGTATGCAAAGTTTAAAATTTGAATAACATTTACAAATCTTTACATACATTTATCTTTGCTTTCCGTCAAGTAAATATTAAAATTTGCCATACTTTACAAACCTCAGCGCAGTTTTGAGAGACCGCGGTTTACCAAGTAAATAAAGGCCTATTTGAAACCTAAGTAATTTTATGTCTTTGTGTATGTTTATAATAACAATAAAGTTTTCACAAAGATAAGAATTTATAAACCAGTATAAAGATGAAGCTTTGTCATATCTTTGTGTATCGGTGCAAATTTATACGGAAACGGAAATCTTTGGCGAGACTACCAAATAATTTACTGGCAAACCATTTGGAACATGTAGCAAAGATTTTAGGACATAACTATTTCCTAAGCCATGAAAATATATGGAAATGAATATATTTACTAAGGTTCACAAATATATCCAGAAATCAATACATTTACTATGGATAGGAAATATATGTCGAAATTAATAATTTTACTAAGGGTAAGAATTGTGCTGTGAAATTATCGACTTTACTGAGGGTAGAAATGTATGCAGAAATAGATAACTTTACTGGAGTAAGCAAATATATGGCAAATTGATAACTTCACTGTGGTTAGGAAATGTACGCATAAATTATTTAATTTACCTAGGGTCAGAAATAAATGTTAAATTGATTACTTTAGCTAGGGGTAGGAAATATATGTCAAATTGATTGCTTTACTGAGGGTAGAAAATATATGTCAAATTGATTACTTTAGCTAGGGTAGGAAATATATGTAAAATTGATTACTTAACCGACGGTAGGAAACATATGTCAAATTGATTACTTTACCGAGGGTAGGAAATATATGTCAAATTGATTACTTTTACCGAGGGTAGGAAATATATGTCAAATTGATTATTTTACCGAGAGTAGGAAATATATGTAGAAATAGATAACTTTACTGAGGATAGGAAATATATTTGGTAAGTTGTGTCTAGATAATATTGTATGCAGTCTGTGAATGATGGGTCTGGATTTCATTTTTACAATTTTAATAATATGTTTTATTTCAGTAAACTGAGAAATAACATTGACGCTGAAGTGCCATCTGTTCAGGAATTCGGCTAGCGATGTACAATTCCACATAACAGCCTAGTGCCAAAAGTGAATCAACTTTTCATTTCCCTGTGCATTTCATGTAAAATTGGTACAGCATGTTCTAATAATTCTCTAGAAGCCATGTTAAAGAGTGTTTGATATACAGTTAATTCTAAAAATTTTGAATTAATTTTATGACTTTTAACTGTCATATTATGACGATTTATACACAAACCAAAATTTTCAAAGTCAAAATTTATTATATATCCTTTGTAAATTGCGACGTCAGAAAATTCAGTTTGTATTTAAATTGTGACAATATGGAAACAAGTGAAGTTAAAATTATTTAAAAATTATGAGCCTCAACTGCATATCATGGAAATCGGATAAGAAATGAGTTCTACACAGGGACCGTTTTTACATGAAATGCACAGGGATTTCACTTTTTGCACTAGGCATGTTTTCTTAACATCCACTATATGATACAAATATATTTCTTATAAATTTCTAGATACAATTGCAAATGTGACGTCCGTACAATAATATACAATGAATTCTAAATGGAACAGTGATGCAAACATCTCCAGTAAATATTAGAGTCATTATTAATATTTATGTTGGTTTGTTACTACAAATTTAGTTCTACACAGAAATAATTCCATCTAGCCATAAGCATATAGTCTCCTAGTGCATAGACATATTTCCTTGTCCACAGTCCTGAACGAAATGACTTACATATTTATTGTCTTTGTTTTGTACTATTGAACTCTATAATAAATATTTATCTATACCACATGATAAATTAACACCTAATAAGGCTGTAGAGAATCAAACCAGATTGTCAAAATTGTCACCCTTAGACTGTTTGGTGATACCATGGAGGTATTAACATAGAAGGAGCTAAAACAAAAAAAAAAAATAGTACTTATTCATGACACACAGAGCCCTATAGTAAAGATATGAGATTTATCTAATTAGCATCAATTTGACGAATCCCCTTTGGTGACCATCTGCGATGCCGCTATTGGGATGGCCGACTTTGTTATCAAGTAAATCACGTGATTTTTTACCTTGTCTGATCAATATAGTACACAACGGGGAAGCCATCGCTACATTTCACAGGTGTCGTTGCTGTCACAGGTGCTTTCTATTGGTTGCAAGAAATCGAATGGTGTAAAAATCTTCGAAATCGGTCTACATTTACGTGACCTGCAACATTTAAAATTCAGTGGTTGTTCGTTTTAATATTTTATGCAGTGCAGATTAAACAGAAAATTCTGTATGTTCCGGTCAAGAGCGGATTTTAAAAAAAATTGGTTATGACAGAACTTGAAATGCAGGTTCACCTAGTGTTTAAGTGGTATTTGCCGGATATTGCCGGGAAGTCGTATTTGGGGTTTGAAATTTTTACAATTTTATCGAGATGCCGATTGTAAGACATGTCCATGCCGTTCCGTTTTTTAACAAGATCCGATTTATTACAAACCTTATCACTTTCAATTTTTTTTATTCTATTATATTCAAAACCTACCATTTTTACTTTTTTTCAGTCTTCATTTATTTTAATTTACCACGCTGTGTCAAATATTAATTAAGACCATATTCGTCGGAGATTTCACTGGAAATTTTATACAATAAATATTGTTTTTGGAGATGATTTTAACAAAGGAAGCATTGTTTGATGAAAAAAAAAATCATTTAATTATTTTTTTTGTTAACTCATCTCTATAAAACTGTCCTATTTCAAATAAAAAATCAAGAAGAGGATACACAATTTCCAGTACTAGAATATGAAAAGAAAGGAAATGGGGTAAATATCAAGGACACAACATCCCATATCCAGGTTAAAACGACCAAAAACAAAACATCTAGGGGTCACCATATGGTCTTGAACACAGTGAGGATGTTCATTCTTTTTTAAAGAAAAGGGATAGAAATGCTAGTACTCGAGGTTTGCGGGAGTTAAATTAAAAACAAATGTCAGAATTTTATAGTGCGGTGACAACAATCGTCGATCATCTTGTACTCTTTTTCCCTGCAAAAGACGCTGGTCAACAATGCTGCATTATCAATGTCAGTGTCTTTGTATTATTTCAGTCGGAGGTACCTGTTTTAGTTTTCAGATATCTGATTTCGCCATATTTTAATCCTTAGCCATTGGGACTAATATAACTAAAATATATTGAATATATTAGTCCCAGTTATTATACAAGTGATATATTTTGCAATCATGATGATGTTATACACGTGTCGACGTATCTCTTGTGTGCACTCTAATATGAAATTTTGGTCTCACAAAATAATTTTGATAAAAAATGTTATCTTTAGTTTTAACTGTCATTTATGGCTATTAATACTCAATTCGGTAATTTCCGCAAATACGATAACTTCCAAAAATTGTAATTTTCGAACCGATCACAGGCCGAGTTCCAATTAACATGATCAATTATCAAGCTTTTGTAATTCAGGTGGCATCGCAGATGGAACGATTGAAGTCGTGTTGTTGTAGCTCTTTCTATATTTATACCTCCATGGTGATACTATTGAACTGATACATGGTAGGCATTATTACGCAATAGCCCGTTTTTTCTGTGTTTTAAGCGAATTACTTTAAAAACATTTGACAAAAAATAATTCGAATTTTACAACTTTATGGGTGCTTCTAAACTCCCCTAAGAAGCTTCTTAGTGCACAAAGAACATTAAAGTGCCACTAAGAACTCGAAGGAGACATTTATTTGAATCCTGAACAAAGCATAACAGCAATTTGAATTTGCATCATATTTACAAAGTTTGGTAACAATACTATGCATAGTTTTTGAGTTTTTTGCCCTTTTGCAAACTTTTTGAACATTTTTACACATATCGTAAATCAATTAAGCGTCTCATAAATAAACAACAAACTTTTCTCACCAATGTGTTAAGAGAATCCATATTACCTCTTATCCAACCCAATGCAAGTCATAGAACAAAACTGCATGTTTGCCTTCGAGGGTGATTATTATTTTATATTTTTTTTCATAATATATTCTGTCATAATGTCTTGAAATTCTAAATTTCAATTTCTTTCCTGAGTTAAAATCGAATTTTGTTTTCATTTCTTTGCGATACGTGAGTCATGTCCTTGCAAAATTTAGTGAAGCCGCTAAACAATCGCAATAAGCTTGAACTTCGGGACATTTCCATTTCAGTTCTATCAATGTCCTCAATAAAACTAGAGGCTCCTGTGAGATCTCCACTGGCTTGGAACAGTAATAAATATGTTTTATCTTTTTTGATGCAACATTTTCTTATTTATATCAAATGTTTAAATTTATTGTAAATAAAAAGTTTCGTTCTATCTAAGTTTGGTTTCAGGTTAAAAAAGATAATGTACATATATATCTTCACTATGTCAGTGCCAGATTCAATAGGGGCGCAAGTCCCCCTTTTAACCTTCAAAGAAAAAAAAATAGCTGTAGAAATTACCCGTAAGCTCGTAATTTTAACTGTACGTGAAAAAGAATATTTAATAAGATTTCTCAAAAAACAAATAGTCAAAACATTCTCCCCTCAACCCGCTCGGTGGTTTTCATACTATTTTCGAGGTTTACTCCCCCAATTTAATCAAACACTGATCCGCACTGATCTGTCGACACAATGCATAAGGGTAGGACATATAAGTTTTTTGCATGAACAACTATTCAATTAACAATTTAGTATATATGCCAATAAGGATATACATTAAGTAAACTTAAACAAAATCTAAACCGATGGTGACTTCGAGATGAAGGACAACAATAAAAGAGTTGTTTCATTGCTTTGTTTTACCATGTATTTGTACAGACTTTGTCTCGTGTGCATTTACCTTATATCCCTTCATTGCATAATAATAGTATTCAGAAAATGATCTAATTGTCGTTAGAAGCTGTTTTTCAGTTCCGGAGTATGATTCAAATACGATCTTATGAACAAGTGAAAAACAACATGTTATTTTTCAAACTGTAAAGCAATAGTTGCGATGGAATATGTCTGCTTAAACTGACTAACTAATAAGAACAACTCTTATTCGATATCATACATCACACAAATAACAAAATACCAAAGTCACTGTGAATTTACTTTCTTCATTTTGTCATTTCGACAACTTATGTCTCTTCAGTGTAGATCAAATCAAAACATTTTGAAATCTAAAAAAAGCTGATAGAGAACAAATTACCAAAAGGATCTAAATAGAAAAGCCAAAACCAGCTAAGCGCAGGGCTATGCAAGAGGGCGATGCTCCTTGTTTTTAAACAAAATTTCCCTAAATTTAGATATTGGGAGTTTTGAAATAAAATCTGTTTTCGGGCGAGCACCGCTAGTCCTGGCTATTGGTTTGTTGAATACCCTCGGGGACTAAATATTTTTATCAAGATTCATATTATTATTGCTTTGATGAACTGAGCAGTTATGTGTTACAATTTCACACTTATTAAACCTTAAAAATCTTGCTAAACCTTTACAAAAAATTCTATTTAATAAGCAATGAAGGGATACAATCTTTTATAAATGAAATGCTAAAAATAATTGTGACCGAACACTTGACACGTACGTGTATTTTCCGTCATCAAAGGACATCATGGTGAGACTCGGTAATTAACACCTTATTCCTACGTTCGTTTTAGTAAATTGATAAATAATTACCTTGAAACATCAGACAATGTCAAATTTTAGTAACAAGGCTTTTTTGCACAAAAATACACAATTATAGGTATTGGGTAATCACCTTCAACATTAACCCATTTTTAGGTCTACATTTGCCGTCTATCGTGTTCTTAGTGGCACTTATATGTTCTTGGTGCACTAAGAACCTTCTTAGCGGTGTTTGGACGTACCGCAACTTTCTTTTATATATAACATTACAATTTATTAAATAATTAATAGATACCCAAAGCATAAGTAATTAAAAAAAAATAAGTTGTGCAGACAGAGGATAAATAGGTTTTCAAGGAAAAACTATTTTTTTATCAATTTACCAAAACTATTTGTTATTTATTTAATTGTTTATATTGACAACAACGAATACATTCACAGAAACTTAGATCTGAAATAATATTTGTACATTTGTCAAGCCTTTCAATTTCAGCCTTAATTTCATTTAGCAATGTCTGGTATGCCGATCAACTATTTTGTATCTTGATAAATTCCTGATTAATGAGAAAATTGTGAAAAAGGGTGTTACTTCTGAAACCTTACACGGAAACTGTTTTCTATAAAAAATGGTAATAGTGAAAAAATAAGGAAAGGAAAAAAAGCAAAATAGTTCTTAAAGCGATAACTATTATAGTTCGTTAGTTTATTCCCGGAAACATCTAATAATCTGCCGACCATTTACCTGTAAAATTTTGTTGGCATCCCGGGAATAGGGTCTACTTGTTGTGTAAACATTTACCTTATTGAAGTAAGCTGTAAAGTATTAATTATCCTACTGTAGGTACTAATTAAAGTTCAACATATCAACATAAAAGTGACATTGTGTTACTTTTAGAAAGTGCTCTTCCAACTAAATACTGGTATTCTGGTCTTCAAAAATATTTCCCGGTACCTGAATCGGTTTTCACGGGCTCCGGCTACAGGGAGCCGGGTGCACCCCCAGTTGGTGGATAGGGGAATGCCTTGTCTAGGCGGGGTAGTCAGATCATAATACGGAAAGCCTGACCACGAACCATTGTAGCCAAACTGTGTCGAGAAAAGCCACTTTTAATGCAGTGTAAAGACCCCTTCTGTATTGTTTAAAGAGGGCAGAGTCACTGGGACTCGTATAGAAAGCTAAATCTCCTGTCCCTACCCACTTCACCCCTTCTCTAGTGGCAATCAAAACTCGTTGTCCCGGTTGTCCCTTCCATCTTTGTTTCTTTCTTCTGTTACTTACATATATATTTTTAATTGATAAGCTTGTTCTCGACTTGATGTAGCAGAGATATTGCTACCTAGACGTTAAACTCTAACTAATCAATCAATCAATCAAAAATATTTCAATTTATCTGCACTGGGTGCATGATGAGATATAGATTAAAATTGTTTTGGATATTTTTGTAGATATACATGTAAGGTCAAGATATTTTGACTGGGAATCGTATAATTATTCTACTGGTTAGATATAATTTGACATCGGTTACATTAACATCCTAAAAAATCTGACATAATATACAGAAAGAACCAACAAGAACAGATATCCAATGCTATTTGACAATGTTCGTTTAGGGAACAAATGATATTCACTGATTCACTAATAACCATCCAAGTACATTATCATGGAAGAAAATAAAATAAATCAAAGTCAGTAGTGGATATAGGACTTGCAGAAAGAGAGTGCACATTTAAAAAAAATCACAAATTTTTAGCCAATTTAATGTTTGACCAATACCTCGAGTTTGCTCCAAAATTTATATTTTTCCCGTTTTAGTGGGATCAAACACAACAAGCAGATTGTGGTCTGTAATTATAATTTTCAGTCATTGTAGGTGTTTCCTGTTGTCTCTTTTATTTCATACACCAGCTCCCAAATGCACATACATATATTGAGGATTTGTGTAGTGAGACTGTACAAGTCCTAAGACTTGGTTATATCTCGAAAATGTAATCCCGATGGAAACTTCTTTCTTAAATTTAGAGCGAGACTGAACAATATGTATCAATTTCAAACAGATTGTCCCCGTCTCAAACTATAAATCCGAAAGCAGAGTAAGCTCGCAAAGATTCAAATTATAGTTAAAAGTAGTAGTAGATGAAGGGTTAGGATAAACCATTGAGTCCTTTGGCGCATGAATACTGGATTAAAAGAGAAAAGATCGTAATATCTATGGACCCAATTTCATATAATATGTTATTAAACGTAATATCTTCTATCGTTAAATTTTCTTTCTCTATTTTTGCATTATAATATTTAATAACTGTGTAACATGTTCATTTTATTATTTCAATTAAAGTAAAACTGATTCCAAAATAGAAGAGGAAAATTCCAATAATCCTTTTTTTTCCAGAAAAACACCATAGAATTAACTAGAAAAGGTACACACCATGTCAAGACTACTTATAGGATACCTTTTATTGGTAAATGTACTCCAAGACCAACAAAGTCTACCATTATCTTGCTAAATGGAAGATCGCTAGGGCAAATAAGACACAAACATCATTTTTAATAGATGTACAAATGTACATCTTCTTGGCATTGTTGAACATGCATTTCAATTAACAAAACATCACATATATTTCTATTCCAATAAGTTGCAATACCATACTGATATCTTAATTATATAGAGGTTCAAAATAAATTTATAATGAGAGTACCCGACTACTGCACTTGTTTTCAGTATATAATCCAAAAATATTAACTTCTCATTATAAATTCATTCTGTCAACTGTTTTTCAAATTGGCAATAAAATCTTGAACAGTGCTTAATGTAAAATGTCAGAAGTCTGCTCATTATAAATTTATAATCAGGTAAAATTGTTCAGAATAAATTTATTCTGACAAATTTGACTATTTGTTTTGAATTATATTTAAACGTTTACAGACTCAAAATAAATTTATAATGAGCTAAAGCAACATACAATCCTACATTACATTCTTCACAATAAATTTATAATGAACAGAACCTTGGAACAAAGGTGTATTATGCTAAGTATTGCACATGGTTTGCTGAAACAATCAATATAAATTTATACTGAGGATCTAAACTTCTTTTCAAAAGGTACTAAATTAAGCTCATTATAAATTTATAATGAATTGAACGTATTATGAGAAGAAAAGCACATGGTTTGCTGAAACAATCATTATAAATTTATACTGAGGATCCAAACTTCTTTCAAAAAAGGTTCTAAATTATGCTAATTATAAATTTATAATGAATTGAACATATTATGAGAAGAAATGCACATGGTTTGCTGAAGCAATCATTATAAATTTATACCGAGGATCTGAACTTCCTTTCAAAAGGTACTAAATTATGCTCATTATAAATTTATAACGAATTGAACATATTATGAAAAGTATTGCACATGGTCGGCTGAAACAATCATTGTAAATTTATACTGAGGATCCAAACTTCTTTTCAAAAGGTACTAAATTATGCTCATTATAAATTTATATTGAATAAAACATATTATGAGAAGTATTGCACATGGTTTGCTGAGACAGTCATTATAAACTTATACTGAGCATCTGAACTTCTATTCAAACAGTACTAAATTATGCTCATTGTAAATTTATAATCAAGTGAAAAAAACTTTTATACATAGTTATTGAAAATAATAACGTTTACAGACTCAAAATGAATTTATAATGAGCTAAAGCAACATACAATCCTACATTACATTCTTCACAATAAATTAATGAACAGAACCTTGGAACAAAGGTATATTATGCTAAGTATTGCACATGGTTTGCTGAAACAATCATTATAAATTTATACTGCATGTACTGAGGAACCAAATTTCTTTTCAAAAGTTACTAAATTATGCTCATTATAAATTTATAATCAAGTGAAAAAAACTTTTGAAAAAAAATTGTTCAGAATAAATTTATCCTGTCAAAACGGCAATTTATTTTGAATGACATTCAAAATTTTATAAGACTCATTAGCTTATACAACATACAATCTTTATTTACATGTACTAATACATTTTAAAATAAATTCAAAATGAATTTAACATATTATGAGAAGTAATGCACATGATTTGCTGAGTCAACCATTATAAATTTATACAGGATCTGAACTTCTTTTAAAAAGGTATGAAATTATGCTCATTATAAATTAATTATCAAGTGAAATTTTTTTAAAAATAAAATTGTTAAAAATAATTCTGATGAACAATTGTTTTGAGTTTTTCAAATTTACAAGACCTTAGAACAAAATTATATTATGAGAAATTTTGCACATGGTTTGCTAAAACATGGTTTGATTTAGCATTCATTCTACAGCCAAACTTGTAGCTAGACAATTTGTGATGATTAAACTGTCTTAAAGTTCGCGTTTTAAGTTCAGCCTGGTAAAAATAATTCTTGACAGGTTAAAATAATGCATTCTCGATATAAAATTTAAATAAAATCCAATCATGATAAACAAAAAACTATCAAAATGATCAAATTCAAATTACCTAAAAACGAGGTGAGTAACAATAATATTAAAAGCCTCTGTAATAGGTTGAGTATTTGGAACATAGAAGTAAAACAAAAAAAAATAAACAAAAACTCAAACCACCTCAGAATATGTCTGTAATTTTTTATAATAAGTAATTAAAAAAAAGTTTAATCTGTTCACCTGGGAGTGAAAATACAACAAAAAAATGTCACAATTACTATGAGAAGACAATAATATGTTCCACTATAGTTTGGTTTCTTAATTCTAAGTTGGATCCTAACTTACAAGGTTAAGTTACCCTGTAGTAAAAATTTAATGCATATGGTAAAAGTCATATCTGCTTTTTATCTATGTGAACTTATCCCCTAAAAGGGTTTTGTTTTGTCAAAAACTTCAAGGTCAAAAGCTGTCAAGTGCCCAGTAAAAAAATGACAAATAAATTCAAATCACAATTACAATTACAACAACTAATTTATTTTTTTTTGTCATCTTTCATAAGACCAATCTCACTAATCATCAGTAAGTTGTCAGGTTGATGCTGTTATAAATAAAAAAAAAATTAGACCTGTATCAATTGTTCTTTATAACTGGGTTATACACAAGAGGATCTGCAATGCCTAAAGCTCCAATAATAAAGGCTGCTTAAAGAATATGTATGCTTAAAAATGAAATTCAACAAGACTAATTACATTTTGGACCTGCTTCACCGTCACTCATGTTCAACTGAGAAAGTGTTGTTATTTTTCCAAACTAATAGAATGTCATGTATAAGTTTGCCAATTAAGACAAACATTCATTTACCTTATTACCATATCATTCTTCAAATTGAGATACTTTTAAGTTCAACCATACAACTCTAATAGACAAAAAAGAAAGAAAAAAAAACAAAAATAAATATACAAAGGTGTACAAAGCATTAAATAAAAAAGTCCATATCACTTCACAAAAGGTGAAACTATACAAGAGTTACAAATAAACATGTATCTTTATGAGAAAATATGTGAAAGCGATGCAAAAATTCAAGAAAAGCTACCAATGACCAGTGTGTTCAACTGTGCAATGTCTGTGGTACACATGATGATATAATGATTTAATAATAGTAGTTCAATAATGGATAAATTTGACATTTTTTAATCAAAAATGACCTCAAGAGGAGGTTAAAATCATCAATGAATTCAAACAACAGTGCAAATTTCCAGAGGTATATAGTCTGAGATGTGAATGTTTCAGATAACACAAACCAGTGGGTATGAATGCCCTTTAATGTTAACCGTGAAATGGCCCTTTTCTGCTACTGTTAACAACTTTATCGATCAAATTTTTACCATGAATCGCTTAAAATGCTAGCGTGAATTGTGAAAGGGCTTAAAATGTCCTACCATTAACGTCATATGACTGAAATTTTGACCGTTAACCGTCAAAAGAGTATCCCCATTCACATCCTCAAACCAGGTACTCTAATAATGAAATATCATGAAAAATGACTTAAGTTCAACAATGCATAAATTCAATATTCTTTATTCAAATCTACCCAAAATAGGAGCTGCACATCTTCAATGTGTCCAGAACAACTGTGCAAAGTTTCAAAAGCATCAGGTATAAGGAGTCAGAACCTCAGATTACACAAAGTCAGTACCTAAATGTTCCAATTTGATGTAA
>MJUU01005293.1:0-27951 GCA_002080025.1 Modiolus philippinarum
ATCTAGAACCACAAATTCAAAACAAACAAAAGTGACTATACAGTGTTCTGAACAACCAGACAAACACTTTTAATTCTCCAAAATGTTGAAAATAAAAAGATATTTAAAGACCATCTTTCAACTGTCTATAATTTTTCGTATATGTTGTGTACAAGTTGTTATTTTGTACAAAAATTTTGCAAATTATAATTTGTACAAAACTTTTGTACAAATTATAATTTGTATTTTCAGTTTGTACGAATTACAATTTGTACAAAATTAGGTTGTACAAATAATAATTTGTACAAAATTAGCCCAAAAATTACTTACAACTTGTACAAATCTTTCATCATTTTCTAAATTTAATTTCAAATGATGAAATTAATGAAAATATGTTTAGCAAATGATGAAATTCACGAATATATGTTTAATTTCAATATAAAAGAGCACACCAGACACTTTTACTAAATTTTGTATTATAAATTTTGTGCATGAATATTGTAATCAGGGCACTACATAACTTGTTTTCAACTCAATGGCTTTCAACTAATTCCTGAAAGTTCCGTGTATGAGAACAACGCCAATTCAAAGATCATGTGACTATCGTGACTTAATTTCTATTGTGTTTCTTTTTATTTATTTGTGAAGCTGTGCGAATATGTGCCGCAACAAGCTCTTTTTCATACAAAAATATTTAAAAAATCTGTATTTTCAGTTTGTACACTAGGGATTAAAATTTGATAGCACAAAATCAGCTACTGTTTATGTGGACTGCATGATCAATAATGAATAGTTCTAATTAAAATTAATTATTAAGAATCTTCTGCTGGATACCACAGTCAATATTATCCATTGTAGAGTTGTCCCACCATAACGGGTGCCCATGTCGGACGGATAAATAAACACATAGACAATACAACATAACAATAGATGTCACTTGAAAAAAACATGTACTTACAGTGGAGCGTCAATCGCAACAAATGCAATACTTCACACTCCATGGATATTGAAATAGATATTGTTTGACCTAAATTTTAAGTTTCCAATATAATTCCAAATTGATATTTTCAAATGCCTTGGCTCGAACTGTTTTCATCAGTGTCGGCGCTATGGAAGTTCGACTGTACAAATGACGTTTTGTTCCTTTGTGTTATTTCTATTGTTGTGGTTTATGACTTGCTGGGTCGATGCCTCTGCTGGTGGACTGCAGAAACAAAATTCACAGTAACACTTCGGTATTTAGTTATTTGCTCTGATGATACTTTTGATTAATAGAAATTAATAATAAACAATTTAATCGAAATTTCTGATGTGCTCTATTATTCTAAAATAAAACATATTTTCATTGATTTCATCATTTGCATAATTTATCAAATGATGTAAAATTTGTACAAGTTGTAAGTGATTTTTGGGCCAATTTTGTACAAATTATAATTTGTATAACCTAATTTTGTACAAATTGTAATTTGTACAAACTGAAAATGCAAATTATAATTTGTACAAAATAACAAATTGACGATGGGACAACAACCTTAAAAATTTTAATATATAAAAAGTTGATTATATTTTATTAATATTTCGTGGTGTCTATTAACTGTGACAGACAGTCCTCTTACACAAAGCAATCGTTAAAGCTATTGATCTTTGAACGTCACTGAACTTATCAATTATTTTACCTTTATTGTTAAGTGTCATCAAAGGTATATACTTCTTAAATCATTAGGACGTGACTTTATTCAATATGAGATTTTTACGGGCCGCACTTTTCTCACTTTTTAACCGAATGACTCCCCCTTAACCGGACATATAACATTGTAATATGTTATAGTTAAAGTATGTTTCAGAGTAATTAATTAAATTAAAGTGCTTCGTAAGAAAAGAGGTGGTCAAGATGCTCATATGTTAGCATGTATGTGAATGAATATGCATAAAAATAAACGAGGTAAATAATTCGGGGTAAGTAAATAATTTGAGGTAAATTATCAGTTAAAGTGCTTCGAAATTGAGAGAATCAGTGGAAAGACAAAAGAAAGATGGAATAGTCCAAGGCATTTACAAGAATTGAAATAACTAAATACCGAAGTTACTGTGAATTTAATTTCTGCATATGCGCATTTCGACAACTTATGTCTCTTCAGTGCAGATAAAATCAAAACGTTTGGAAGACCATTAACTCAAAAATGTGTAAAAACTGATCTTGAATAACAAAAGAAATCCTCATAACAGGTCTTTAAGTCTTATGATAACTTGATACCAAAGTTTTTGTAAATGTAATCACTTCAGATGACCTAAATGTATGTATACAAGTACATAAGATAAAGGTATGTGAATGTACCTCCTGATTAAAGCAAATGACATTTTCTTTTGTGCAAAAACGTGATCATGAAAAAGGTAAAAAGAGCGAAAAACAGAAGACGTTATTAATCGTTATTTTTAAAAAGGATATTGCCTTACAATCATTAGAAACAAGCAGGAATTATCACCGAGCTTTTGACAAATATTTGATGAGGTACACATTCAATATTGCAATGTATATATATACTGTATATGTAGTTGTCTAAAAATAGCAACCTAAACAACCTTGTCAGACGTAAATATACATATCCATATTGTATATGTTTATATACGTCTGAAAATCAGCCCAACATTGTTAGATCTGCACATTGGTAGTTCCCACTTCGGGAATTCGAACCATTACTGTTGTGATATGTATGGCAACACCGTCTGCACTACGTACCACGCGGCTATCAGGATATATAAAATAGAGCTTTTGGTAACCGGATGATACCTCCTCGTAGGTTAATCCAGGGGGTAACGCAGTACATGATGTATAGGTGTTCAATGCAGATCAGCTGTTTTCAGAGCAGAGAGGATTAAATGTCTTTCAACAAGGAATGCCGTTACACAAAGTTATAGTTTTTATATCGTTGTTTGAAGTATGTGACAACTCTATACTATACCTGTCCAATGGATAATATCATGCGACATTATACTGTGCTTTATGGGTTATTTTATATTTACGTCTGAAAATCAGCCCAACATTGTTAGATCTGCACATTTGTAGTTCCCGCTAAGGGATTCGAACCATCACTGTTGTGACATCTATGGTAGCACCGCCTGCACTATATCCTGCGCCCTAGACTACGCCGCTACCTAGACTATATAAAATATAGCCTTCGGTAACCGGGTGATAACTCCTCTTAGTTTAATTTAGGGTTGTAACGCAGTACATGATGTATAGGTGCTCAATGCAGATCAGCTGTGTGCATAGCAGAGAGGATTCAATGTCTTTCGACAAGGAATGTCGCCACACAAAGTTATAATCTTTGTATAATTGTTTGAAGTATGTGACAACTCTTCATACTATACTTGTCCAATGGATAATATAGTGCGACATTATAATGTGCTTGTTGAATAATTTTATATTCTTATTATGTATTTAAAGTTTAATATATTTTTATTTATTATTTCTTTTTAAATCAAAATAAAAATAAGAAGTTACAGCATAAAAAATAAAAGTAGTTAAATGGCGAAGGAATAGAGCACAAAATTGCATAAATCAAAATCCAAAGGAATTAACGAGAACTTCAGAAGACGAAAGACCAAAGACACTGCATACCCAAAAACACACAAAGACCACAATAACAACAATAAAAACTAAAGCACTAACAAAGTGAATCTAGAAATAAATAGAGAGAGATAGGTACTCCGAAAGGTTAAGCATATCCTGTCCTATATACCGCGCCCGTCACACGGATATATGTGGTTTCGAAGGAATTGTTTTGATAGTTGATGGGGGTTAATGTCATAAATCAATTATAAATGTTAAAAAATGGATAACAGGAAACACCTACAATGGCTGAAAATTATAATTAAACGCAACAATCTGCAAGGGAACTACACAAAAAAAACACGTATAAGACGAGAAACAAACGTAGACGACGATAGGAACTCGGGACAGCCGGACTTGGTACCGGCACTAGCAAAAGCCAGCGGTAGGGTTAAATCGGTTTATGGGTACCCAAACCTCCCCTTTCTCTGTCCCGTTTCCCTATAGTATAAAAACATACGAATAAAACCCAATACAGGTAGACTGCTAACTACTAAATCCGTTTTACGATAATCAGTATTTTTCCATTTGAACTTAAGAATGTTGAAAGTGAGGCTTGTGTCCTGCGGTTATTATTTCGTTCTTTATTTTCTGTACTGGTGCCACTAGTTGGTTGATAGTCTGGAGGAGGAGCAAAAAAGTATATTATCATCTAGAAATGCTGATCCTTGCCAATAATAGCATTCTCCTCTTGCTATGTGTTCTGAAAAAGGTTATAAATTATAGTAATGCTTATTACATGTTTGTATACATAGTAATAAAAATAATATTCAGGCATTATTATAAACTTGTTTTGAGATTCACTATCCACTGTTGTTTATTTTAATATTTGTGCTTTGTGCTTATATAAATTTTATACTTTAAGTCTTGATGCTATAACATTTTACAGTACGGACGCATAAACTTATTTAAGTGTGTGCTTGCGTATTAACCGTGGTCTTTATGATGTAACCTTTTTGTTAAATGGTCTAGCTAACAAAATGTGAGTAAAAACTTCAAATGTCATGTTTCATGTCATAACAACTAAACTAACAAAAATTTTTCCTGGTTCATTCTTTTATTTCAAACAAAATTGGGTCAATTGAAACTACTTTTTTGCTTCACTTCGATACTGCTGTTGATATTGTTGTTGATATATTGTTTTCGCATCCCATCTTATGTGATGCAGTAATTTTGATTCATTTTTATTTGAAATGAAAGAATAAACTATGTGTCATTTTAGTACTCAATTTTCATTTATTTTATTGATTTACTTTGGGTTTTTTTTCTCAAATTGTAATAATAAGGTTGAGTACGTCTTCTGTCTGTCGTAATTTTCATTTAATCATCTCACCTGAAACAAAATGACTAATCGGAACCAAACTTTAATCATAATACTTACGGGACACAAAACGAATTATTTCTTACAGACCCATACTTCATCCAATTAGCAATTTGCGTATAACATGGCATTATGGTTATTTTTTTTACTTCATGGAAAAATCATTCAAACAGCTTCTCATTTGAAACTTTGACACTGAAAACAAAACTTTATCAAACTGGCTCTTTAAAAAGGTCAGCAATTCTTCCAAGAAGGACTTTATCGGGCAACATAGTTTAACACTGATCCTTATGGACACACACACAGACACACACGCACGAAGAATATTCTCTTAAACTAGTATTTAAAATTAAACCCAACAATGGTCCTTAGATAGCGTACTTCAAAAGGTTATCAGACAGATCCACACGTAATTCAAAATGAATACTACGGAAATAAGACACTTCACCACGGATTCTTATTGTGTTGTCTAATATCAGCCATGGTTCAAATGATCGATACAATTTGTTTGGAGTCTCTGTGTTTTCTTGTCAGATCTTTATCTGTTAAATGGATTAAGTGTAACTTCTACCTCGATAAACGTCTCTGCACTTACCTGATACATTTCTTTGCTCTGTGCTGAATACATGAGTATTGGCATAAAGGAAAGAAATGTTTAATCCGCTGGTGGACCAGAGGTCCCCGAGGGTATTCATCATTTCAATAGTCAGACTTATCTGACATGAAAATTAACCTTGTATGTTTTCAAATGTACTGTTATTATAAAGATTCTTAACCCTAAAAATACTAAGGCTTCATTCCGTGTATGACACTCTTTGGATGCCCTTGGTACTGGATTTGTTTTCCACTTTTGGATATTTTTGGTAAAGAGTACTTCTTTTTTTCTGACTTTTGTTTAATTATGGCTTTCCATATTATTTTATTTGAATGCTGCTGATGAGAGGTTGCACATGTACAGCAAAACAAAATTTACCGTTTATTCTGCAACTTGGGTATTATTATATTTTGTGTTGTACTTACTGGATGGAAACTATTGGATTTACCCCCAATGATCTTAAACAAATTTAACTATGGCTTCAACTTTATCAAGCATGAAAGATAATTAAAATATAGTTAAAATAGAGAAAAATATATGTTTAGAAAACAACGCTTAATTTATTTTATAATCATTATAACAGGGGCCTAAAATGCTACTATTAACAGTTTAAAGTATCTTATAGGCCAGGTTTATAGGAAGCTAGAGATGCTTACTTTAACGGTGCACCTGACCCGATAATTTTTTTTTAAATTTGGTACATGTGGATTATCTCTATGTGTGTCTCCATTTGTCTTCTTTTCCATACTTATGTATATCTTTGTATAGGTGAGTTTCCAATGTTTCTATATTGAACTTTTTAATTCATTTTTTTTTCACATACTCCAAACATTTTTCCATAATTTATGAACCGAGATTGAATAATTTTGCCTTTAAATGCTCGAAATCAGGTTTAAATTTCAATTTCAAAACTGAAAAAATCATTTTATTTTTATTTTATTTTACCTACCGTAATGCTAAACAGAAGTCAATCTTCCTCCTGAGTATATGGTATGTATCATTCTTTTGTCGTGCAGCTTTTTGCTATAGCAGCAAGTTACAGCCAAGCCGATGATAACTGCAGCAAATGATAAGGAACCAAGAACTATACCAACAATGGCTCCACCAAATCTATCGATATTGTTATACGTTTTATTAGATTTCAGTAAAATAATGGTGATGTATTTTTGTATGTACAATATTTACACCTTTAAAAAAGTATTGCCACACTGGCTTAATTCAAATAAAATATAAAAAAAATATTTTGGCTATTCTGACACTATTTTTGGTTACAGTTCAAGTGATAAATGACCGGTCTTAAATGACAATCGTCCATTTATAGATTGATTATTTACACCTGTACAATTTACATTCACAAGCATTTAATATCAAGTTTTCCTACATGTTTATTATCACGGGATATAAAGTCTAGTTTCATTTTTTGGAAGGATGCAATAAAATACGTGAATAAATCATGGGAAACAAACAACACCCAACAACCCGAATATATAATCTAATCGTAAAGACGGAGTGCTATGCAGGTTTGTTAGGCAAAACCTTCATGAACAGTACCGTTTTGAAAAGAGAGTGGTTACCAAAGCATGTGCTGTCATCAAGAGCACTACGTAATCGACTAAAAATGTTGCGTACCGTTCAAGACAACCAGTCAAACGTCCGTAACCGACATGGAGACATCGAAAAGCACATCTTGAGAGGGGTGGAGCGTCGTCGGTGGATTTGGTTTTTATAAGAAGGATTCATCGCTCAGATGAGAGATGCTTAATGGTTGCACGTTACTGAAGGCATAGTTCACGGATGACATCAACCTGGTACTGTGTAAGCCGAAAAAAATATTGTTGTGACCGATCATAAGCGTTATGAGTTGGTTGGTGTTTTACCTTGGCTATCAAGTCCAGACTGAAACGCAATAGAGTACATCTGGGACATTATCGGTCGTCGCGTGAGAGATAGTGTATCTCTGGGGTACAGGTCTCAGACGGTATAGAGCAAATATTGCATCATAAATGCAGCCAACTGACTACAGTATATTGGCCGGTTCACTGGTGGAACATTTATGAGAAGGCAGTAGGAGGCAGTCAACCGTATAAACGAAACTTATGAATATTGAAACTTTTTCGCATTTTCGCAATTATTATTCATTTCTTTATACTGGTTCAATGGATATTTTATTTTAAAGAATTAAAAGATTAAATTATTTTTATAAATATAAGTCTATATCCATTGGGATACATTTAAGAGTGAATCTGAAAGAAAAAGTGTCACTGTTTCAGTCAGTTCTTAACATGGTAATGAATATATAGCCGTGTAATTAGAGCCGTGGACACCACAAATAGTGTAAACTAAAAAAGTCGACAAATATTTTTTTTTTCTTTAACATTCGTTTGATATGAAAATGGGATAAAATTATACACGCCATCATTAAAGATACTCCTTAGGCTGTTTTCGACAAAGTACAGATAACTAAATACAGAAGTTATAAAAAGATGGAAATAGGGCATGGTTATGTTATCGTAAAATATCTTAAAAGAATAAAAAAATACTGAATTTGTTGTTAATTTGGATTCTGCATATGCGCATTTCGACAACCTATGTCTATTGAGTACAGACAAAAATCAAAATATTGGAAATCCATATACCACAACAAGACTGACAGAGAACAAATTTGCAATAAGATCTAAATAGAAAGGCCAAAATCAGTTAAGGACAGAGTTATGCAAGAGGGAGATACTCCTTAGTTTTGAACAAAATTTTGATAAATTGCATGAGATTTTGCAAGTTTCCAGATAAAATCGGTATTCGGGCCAGCACTTACTGCCTACTGGTTTGGTGATTACCCTCGGGGACTGACAGTCCACCAACAGAGGCATCGAACCAGTGATAATAAATAACATAATAGCGAAGTTGTTAATTTGAATTCTGCAAATGCGCATATTCAGAAATGAAAAGAAATCAGAAATGAAAAGAGGGGATAACAGGAAACATCTACAATGGCTGAAAATTACAATTACAATTACATTTAGAACTATCTCAAGTTGACTCGATCAATAACAAAATATCAAAGTTATCGTTTACTATGAATTTAGGTTTGGTTCTGCATATGTGCATTTCGACAACTTATGTCTCATCAGTGCAAATCAAACCAAAAAATTTGGGAGTCCATTAACCGAAAAAAGTGTAAAAGCTGATAGAGAACAAAAAAACTAAAAGGATCTAAATAGAAAAGCCAAAATTCAGATAAGGTCAGAGTGATGCATGAGTGAGATATTCCTTAGTTTTATACAAAATTTTGTTAAATTTAGATATTGCAAATTTCAATAAAGTCGGTTTTCTGGTCAGCACCGAAGTACTGACTACTGGGTTGGTGAAAACCCTCGGGGCCTAACAGTCCACTAGCAAAGGCATTGGCCCAGTGGTAATAAATAACAAAATACCGAAGTTACCGTTAATTTATTTTGTGCATATGCGTATTTCGACAACTTATGTCTCATCGGTGCAGATCAAACTAAAACATTTGGAAGGCCATTAACCGAAAAACGTGTAAAAGCTGATAGAGAACAAAAAACCAAAAAGAATCTAAATAGAAAAGCCAAAATTCAAATAATGACAAAGCTATGTATAAGGGAGATACTCCTTAGTTTGATACAAAAACAGAGCCAATACCAATACACCCCCCTTTCATTGTATACGTTATGTACGTGCGAGCAATGTCACTATGATAGCCTGAAAGCCCTTCACATGTAGAACTTGCCATTTATACCATCCCTGTTGTGTGTCATGTGACCATCCTAACAACTAATCAAACATAATATCAGCATACACAAATTGTTTACGCATTTTGAGGCAAAATTTCCCAAGCTCCCCCTAAAAATCAGATGGTCGTACCTGAATGATATCAAATTTATACGGAATTTCCTCGTAATATATGATCAAAATAAAATCAAGACAAGAACTGAATTAGTAACGTTAAATAACCACACTTATTTCTCAGTACACACGTGCTGTCTTTGTGTTGCTATTTTTGACACGACCTGTTGCTATTTTAACCCTGATTACGTTTAGCCTGGCTGTATATGTACTGACCTAGCTGTGCCTGTATACTGTTATATATAGATGAGTATTTGAGTGTCTTAAAAGGGTGTCCGAGACCTGATATGAAAAGGCATGCCTTTTGAGGAAAAATAATGTGTGCATCTAATAAGTTGTTTAATATCATATTAAAATGGCTCATTAATTTATTGGTCAGCTCTTGTCAGTGATGTACTGAATAAAATACTTAACATGAGGAAAGTGGATCATTTTGCGTATCAACAGTTTACGCATGCGGAAAAATAATTCAACACTTATTAATGAAAATGGTCAATCATTTCTACATCTTTTTTATGAAGGTTGTCCTGTGTTGTCCTGTCTTCATTTTTATCTTTTCTTCAGTCATTTGTTTACTATTGCAATAGAGAATAATTTTGACTTGATGTCAATAGTGTGCAATTTCTCTTTAAAAAATCCTCAGGTTAGAAGTGTTTCATTTGATGGTTGATATGGATTATGAGAAAGTTTCGAAATTTGAACAGGGCTATGAAATGTTATGGGATAAAAAAAAAAACATGGTGGAAGCCAAAGATAAATTCTTATTTTTTAACATAATTTTTGAATCATTGTATCATTAAATCAAAATCGTTGTAGAATAACGGGTGACTTGCCGGAGTCAGTCATGAAAACCTCAAAAGTCAATAAAATCGTCCCGGAAGTTGTGTACAGAAAGGGTTTTTGAACCATGTTTTTAAAGTTTCATTTTTTTACCACCTTATCCTCTGTACTAGTTTTTTTTCTTTCTCCTAGTCATGTGACTTTACACGTAACTTCGATATTTTTGAATACCGTTAACTCCGGTAATTTGTTATTGTTCAATCGAAAAACAGGACATGTCTATACCGGTGGAATCCATTGTTACAAGCGTTCATATGATAACGTCTTTACGAGTGGTGCATGCGTAGTAGGAGCAGCTTATGGCACTCGGTATGGCACTGGATTAGGCCTCCTATTTCGATATTTTTGGTGATGAGTACTTCTTCTTTGACTACTTTTGGATTATGGCTTTCCATATTATTTGATTCTAATGCTGCTCATGAGAGGTTACTCCTTGAAACACATGTACAGCATAACGAAATTTTCTTATTTTATGCAACTTGTGTATTTCTTGCATTTTACACCATCGACACACCCAATTTTACTCCTCAAGGAGAGTTCAAGGATTATGGAACATTCCATAGCTGTTTGTATATAGCTTATTGGTCTTGAAAATCGGCACACTACGATTCCTGTTAAAAAGAATATTTTAAAACCAGCTCAGTTTCATAGATATACTTATTTATAACTACTTACAATGTTCCATCATCACAATATTCGAATCCAGGATAACCTTTACATACTCCATCACAATAAAAGTAGTCTATGTAGTGGGAATATTTCCAATAATGCCGGTAATACCCGTAGAAATACATGTATTCCACACATTGCTCTGCCAATACTTGTTCTGAAACAAAACATAAACCACTATAGATGACTGGAAGCCATCTAAAACGTCTTTTCTATGTTATGTCTCATTATTGCTGTCAAAGAATTGCAAAGATTCATCTATTTTACTACCCACTTTTCGCAGTGAAATTCAGTGAATACATCGAAGACTCAAATTTCTTAATGATAAGAGAAGCATGCATCGACTACATGAGCTGTAATCCTAAAAAGTAAGGTGTATGATGTTAAATTGTACAAATATGTTGATAAAGAAAGTTTATCAACCTTTTTTCTGGTATATTTCATCTAATATTGACGTAAGAAAAAACAAAACGTTACAGTTCCAGGTCATGAGATGTTTTATTTATTGCATCAATTCCCAATCCCCTCTGCATATATATTCATGAAATTTTATATTACCCCATGAGCATCTCCTAGACGTTTGGTCTTAATTGAAACTTCATGATATATTGGAAAGGGCCATTATGGAGACTTGACCCCATGTTAAGCTTTTCCATTGGCCCAAGTTGAGATACTTATGTGAAAGTAAGTGAGAACCGAACCGTCAATCCAAAGCGAACAATCCAAGGACAATGGCAACACCAGAAACAAAAAAGGAAAAAAAAAACAGAGACACAACATGGGTACGGCACAGAAAAGAAAAATGAAGACACACACACACACACACAAAGATGAACAACACGGACCCAATAAAAAACCATGGGTGAGATCAGGTGCACCGGTAGAGTTAGCATCTCCTGCTTCTTATAGGACACCCGCCGTGTTGAACATGTCAAATCCGGTAGTAAAGTCAAATCCGGTAGAGGAAACAACAATTAAGCTTTAAAGGGAAAGATCTGTTGTCATCTGGGAAACAGATATCCCATAGCGGTCTACAAGATGGTGATGTCGACCATAAAACGTCTGGAGGGATGACTTCAAGTTTTGGGTAACATACCCTTGTTGAAGTAGCCTATTTGTGAGCAACCGGGCTCTATCAAGGAAGTCACTGTATCGAACACAAGCTCTTGAATAGCAAATGAGCTGAGAAATGTAAACTCAATATGCCGGCGCTGTTGGGATGTTGCTACAAAGAAAAGGGAAGTTTACTATTGGAAAGGTGAATTCATCGCGTTTGTCAAACAGCTTAGTTTGAAGCCTACCTCTGTTGTCAATTTCAAGGTGAAGGTCAAGGAACGAGGCTGATGTAGAAGTGTCTGTGGTATCCTTAATTTCGAGCTCTTTTGGATAGATCAAATGAAGAAAATCACCAAAGCGAGGGTTGTTTAGTGACAAAATATCATCTATATAACGGAAGCTAAAATTGAAGGATTAGGCCAGTTTTTTATCTTTATTTTGAAGAAGCCCTTCGATGAATTCAGCTTCATAAGAGTGAAGAAACAGATTGGCTAGGAGAGGCGCACAGTTTGTGCCCATAGGAATTCCGATAGTCTGTTGAAAAACAAGTCCTCCAAACTGGACAAATATATTGTCGATCAGAAACTCTAACAGTTTAATCACTTCGTCCTCTGTATATTTTTTCTCCGATTCGGAGTCATTTTTCACAAAGTAGGCTTGTTCTCTACCTACAACAATGTACCTATATCTTCGTTCACCGTTCTCACGCGAGAAACATCTATGAATTAAACCTTTCAGCCTAGATTTTAGTTGTTCATGAGTAACAGTAGTGTAAAGTGTGGAGAAGTCGAAGGTTTTAATGCTGTTACAGTGTGATAATGATCTAGAGTTTAAGATGTCAAGTAGATCTTTGGAGTTTTTCAAATTCCACATTTCATTTACACTGCTTCTTGAAAAGCAAGTATCACAGTATTTTTGAAGGCCCTCTTTAACAGCTGTCAAGATGGAGGTGAGCAATTTAGATATAGGTTTTGTAGAGAATTTGGCAGATCCAGCGATGTATCGTTCTTTGTATGGGCATTTATGTAACTTTGGTACCCAGTACAAAGAAGGGAGATCTGTGTCTTCATCCTTGGTGGAAATCCCGAAGGAAAGCAGTTCTGTAATATCCCCTCTTTCGACAGAGTAGTAGCTGCGTAAGTTGGATTGCCGTTGGAATTATCAATGCCTAGTTCTTTCTTTTAACAATTTAAATAATGATTTTTGCAAATAAAAATGATATTATTTGGGGCCTTATCGGCAGGAACGACGACATATTTGTCATGAATGGAGGACAAGTAACTGGCCACATCAGCATTTTTGAAAATTGATGATGCTTTAGTTCTCATTGACCCTCGTAGCTGATTGATTCGTTTAAGAATCATCGACCTCACAGCCTTAATCCACTCTGAAAGGGAATCAAGGTCTTCATCTTGTTCACGCTTAATTCATTTTCTGGCGTAGTCCTCTACAGCATCCATAAGAAGTTTGAATTTTGTTCCCAGTTGATGGAACGTGGTTCACGGAATTTAGGCCCTTTTGCAAGGACATCACGGAGAGACTTGTTTTCAATGATACTCAAATCTCCCGTCAGGGACTATATCTGTATGGTGAATCGAACAGAAATATGTTAGATGGATGCAAAATCCAACTTTATGAATGAAAATTCTTTTGAATGAATGAATCATTATATATCTAATGGGAAACTCCGCCCACTTGAACTCTACGATACGCTTTCATTGGCCTAATAATAGCACATACGATTACCTCATATGTGTGTGTACAAAGCGGAATCGATCGATATATAGGTCATTTAATTGTGTAAAGTCAAGTTATACAACATGGACAAAAGTAAGCGACTCACTTCCATCTGAGGATGGAATTCCTGCAAAACAACTTAAGATGCCTCAAGACAGTGATTTAACTTCTTTGTTTGTACGTTCATTAATTCATTCATATTTACGTTTTGTAAAAGTAAGAATAACTATAGTGTACGGAACAATGAAATTAAGTGGTTTATGTTATCACAGGTGTGCATTAGAGAGCGATCCTTTTTTTTATTAAAACCTATCATTATTTAAGAAATAAGACATGACAGCAAAATTTAATCATTTAAACAAAGTCCGTAAAAAGATTCCCCGTGAGAGAGATGTATGCTCTATATCAATTTCAGTTATGGTGTTCTTGTCCTTGAGAGAATCTCTCATATGAATACGATATCACACTTTCAAATTTTGACCTTTTTATTTTTTAATCTAAAATTGTTATTCTGACCACCTGTTTTTTGTGCCCACATCTCATGATTTATGATGCCAAGTTTTCTTACAATTGGTTGTTTAAATGTTGTGATCGTCTTCTGTCGTATTTTTGTCGGGCAATGGATGACAGCGATTGTAAGAACACTTCGCCAGTTAAGTTTATGTTTGTTGACGATCCCGCATCCATGGATTATAAGGTAAAAAGCATGGATGTGGCGTTGCTCGACATTTAGCAATGAATTCCGCTCAAACCGGTGCTAGTGGCCGTCTTGAACTTGCTATGAGGTATGAGTAAAGCTCATTGTTGAAGGCCTCATGGTGACTTCAAGATGAAGAACAACAATAAAAGCGTTGTTCCATTGCTTATTATTACCATGTTTTTGTAGAGACTTTGTTTCGTTTGCATTTACTCCATATCCCTTCATTGTCAATTTAAGACTGCAGTTTGTCTCTCCTGCAGTGTGGAGTCCGTAAAAAGATTACCCGTGAGAGAGATGTATGCTCTATATACATTTCAGTTATGGTGTACTTGTTCTTGAGAGAATCTCTCATATGAATACGCTATCACACTTTCATATTTTGGCCTTTTTATTTTTTTGTAATATAAAATTGTTATTTTGACCACCTGTTGTTTTTTTGTGTGCCCACATTTCATGATTTTATGATGCCAAGTTTTCTTACAATAATGGCTCGATGAGTAACCTGTGGTTGTTTAAATGTTGTGATCGTCTTCTGTCGTCTTTTTGTCGGGCAATGAATGAAGCGATTGTAAGCACATTTTGCCAGTCAAGTTTATGTTTGTTGACGATCCCGCATCAATGGATCATTAGGTAAAAAAGCATGGATGTAGTGTTGCCCGACATTTTGCAATGACTTCCGTCTTAAACTTGCTATGAGGTGTGAGTAAAGCTCATTGTTGAAGGCCTCATGGTGACTTCAAGATGAAAGAAAACAACAATAAAAGCGTTGTTCCATTGCTTATCATTACCATGTATTTGTAGAGACTTTGTCTCGTTTGCATTTACTCTATATCCCTTCATTGTTAATTGAAGTGTTATTATACGTCCGTCGAAAGATGGACAAATTATGGTATGCCCTCCGTCCGTCCGTCCGTTTACTTTTTGGTTTCCAGAGTTTTTGTCTGTAACCGCTTGACGTAATGATTAGATATTTGGTATATTAGTGTATCTATGAAAGATACAAATTAAGTTCGAGTTGGTTCTGGTCTGTTGATTTTGTAAAGAGTTATAAGTTATTGAGTTAGTAAAATATCGAAAAATATACTTTTCCAGATTTTTTTTCTTTAACCGCATAATGTATAAATTGGATATTAAGTATATAACAACGACAGGAGAATACCGAAGGAACAACAAAAATCGAAGTGAAAAAAAAGGCAAAAGCGGCAACAGAGAAAAACAAAAACAAAATAAGGACGTAAGACAGCTACAATGCAAGGAAACAAAAAGATAACATTAAGAACTAAGGCACTCATATTATGAACTCCCACGAAACCGGGAGTGACATCAGGTGCCCCGGATCGGTAAATATGTCCTGCCCTGCTAACGACACCCGTCTCACCATCATATATTGATATATATATTGTTTTGAATGATCTGTTTGATAGCGGATTGGTAAATGCCATTTTCTTACTCTTAGACAAAACCAACTTAAGTCAATGGTACATGTTACTTCTCTAACCCTCAAACACTACCATGGTGAAATTCGGAAAAGCTTTCGTCAATCTCTATAGTATTCAAGCAATCAAAGGACAAATCGGTCGCACAAACATCACTGACGAAAACAAAACTAAAATTTAACAGTATGATTTACAAGACAACACGAAAAACAAAAGTACTGAAAGTTTGAACTCCCATAAAAACCGGGAGTGACATCAGGTGCTCCGAATGGGTAAGCATGTCCTGCTCCGCTAGTGGCACCCGTCACACTATCAGTGAGTCAATCTAGGGTTGAGTCAAATCCGGTTATGTCTAATCCGTGAAGACGTGAAATCTAGCTGAAAATGTCCGTTTTCATTTGGGACACAGACACGTCATATCTGTCAATGAAATCATATAAGTGTATCTGGTTGAGATACAGATCCAGTTCTAATTTGAGCCCGATTGATTGATTGATTTTGTACAGAGCTATTGCGCTTGGTCTGAGAAAATTTTTGAATAACAACAGTTTCTAAACCTTTCCTCTGCAATGCATTAATGTGTTGATTTAATATTTGGTATATGATTGTATGTTTAAAAATACTGAATAAATTTGTTTCTTGTTGAATGATTTTTGTAAAGAGGTATGGCCCTTGGACTCAATATTTTTTGAAAAACTTATTTTTTGCAACTTTTCTTTGCACTAACTTTACAAATTAATTGTATATTCAGTAAATGGTTACATCTTGGTAAGGCACATATTCTGTTTGATATTTTTCAAACAAATTTTGGTGTGGTCCAATAATGCCATAAAGTTAGAGTTGACAGTGGACGGGCGTGTGATGCGATCTTGGCGAATAAGTTTATTGGAGTTATTTTATCAAGATCATCAGCGAGGATGAAATATGCCAAAAAAAGTTTCTAGAGGATGCTGCTTACGAACCAGATGTTAAAATTTTGAATATAACGTCAAGAGATTGGAAAATGCATCTGCCTTGATATGTTATAAAGCAAACTTATTTTTCAACATAATTGTCAGAAACACAATCAAATATCGTATTTCCCTGTAATACACAGGAACAAAAAATCAATAACGAGACTCCTGTTGAAATGTGTATTCAAATGTTATAGGATAGAAAAAACGCACAGAGATCGATACTTTTTTATTGTCAAGTCTACACAAAATTATTATCAAGCGAATTTAGACATTTTTAGAAAAACTCATTAAAAGGCTTCCGCTATGCGGAAGCCTTTTAAAAAGTTTTTGCGCCTATAAAATCGCAATAACTGGCTAAATACGCTGATGATATATATACTGAGTGCCAATGAAAACGCAACACTTAATTTTTTAGAATTTTTTTCGAACAAAAAACAATTTTCAAAAAAGGTAACTGACAATTTACTTGTAATGACAAACGTTTTAGAAAAAAGCAATTTTCCGCATGACTGACTTTTGAAACCACGCTTCCTGTATTACATGACATGAAATGCACAATAATGGGGTTTTGGCGCGATTTTACGCATGATTGGTTTTCTTTATTGTCCACTACAAAGCTTAACCCCCTGATAACATTTCCCCGTCTCAAAGTTTTGGGACCGGTTTTCATTAAATCCATGAATGATCAGGACTTTATACATTCCCTGGTTTGTTTCTCAAAATGCCTTGTTTTCCAATTAACAGACATTACTTTAACGCGTATCTTCTGTGAACCACGATGAATCAGTTTGAAATTTTGTCAGCTTCTTTTGGAACCTTTTGGGAACATTTGTGCAAATTTTCAAATCATTTTGATGTTTAGAATTGAATTTCTCAAAAATCGGCATTTTTACCCAAACATTCAAAACATTGCCATTTTTGATAAATTTCAACTCGAAACAACTCCTAGACAAAATTTGAACTCAGAATTTGAAGAGTAAGGCATTTTTTCTTCAATTTTTCGTCGGTGTGATTGAAATGTTCACACAATTTGGGAAATCTGATGCTGACCACTTAATCAAACGTTGATGCTGTGGCAAATTTTCAAGAGTAGACTAAAAATGCATAGATGCGAAACTTTATGTAGACACTTGGCTTAGAAATTTTGCAAAGAAAAATTCTTTAGCTCGACATGGAAGATTTCTAAAACATAAATATCAGGTGTTGCGTTTTCATTGGCACTCAGTATATATTAGTTACATTTGTATCATCCATTCGATTATCCGTGCCTTTGAATGTCCCTTGGTACCTCACCATAAATAAGGCGAAGACTCGAGAATTGATACTTTGTAATGGTATCTTCGCATGACTTAGGATGACAGGACCCATAATTTAGGTAACAAATGGAATCTTTCGGTTTGTAAAATTAGCCCATGTTTAATTGAACAATAAAAAACTATGTTTTCCCATGGCCAATGCGGGATGCGATAGATTCTTATTTATGTAAATGGCTTTTAATTTCTATAGATGCGACTCGTTTAAGTGCTTTATTTATTGTCTATAACAAATTTACTGCAATAAGGCGCACAATTACGCTAATAATGCACTTAATCGAGTGGCATCTATAGAAATTAAATGCCTGTCGTGGACCTCTAATTTTAACATAGAAAAGAATGGTACATATTTTCCTTACACCTGGAAACGAAATGCAACACAGTCGAATCAATTTTTTGTTTTTGTTAATTACAGGGAGTATTCTAAAGATTATCATGCCTTTTTATATGTTTTTATGGGATGTACACGTGTATAAATAAAAAATGTATTGATAATGTTGAAATCACCCCAATAGATTTGTCACGTGGTTAAGTTTTACCGCGGGAAGATCGATTTCTAGATCCCCAAACAGTAAAGTAATGAACGACGACACCGTATCTAGATCCCCTTGACCTTCAGTGTTACAAAACATGAAGATACAGGGAGAAGTGTACCATACACATAAATAAAGTATTTTTCGCGTCGCACTTCTATCCAGTGGTAATATTGAAAGTATATTAGATGGTTGGATGGTAGGAGGAAACATGAGCAATATAAAACTGAGTTCATTTTCACTGTCAGAGAACACCCCAAAGACATCATCATTACATCTTTAATTAATTTCTAGGATAGTTATTATCGTTTATATTTTGCTTATACATTTGACCATTGCACAACATATAATTACATATTTCATTATTACCCCTTTACTTTTATGTATCAGTATTTTTATTTTCAGCTATCATAGCTTAATTCAAATAGTTTCAAGTAAATAAAGAAAAATATAGATTGAATTAACTCCATGGTTAATACATATATTTGTTTTGAACCCTGTTTTCCTCCTTTTTTTCTTCGTTCTTTTCATTTTATTCATTTCTGTTCAATTATTATTTACTCAATTATTTTTTACGGTGGTGTTAATACCGCAACAATTGATTTTTTTTCCACAAGCGTTATTTAAGTCGGTAGTTAAAACAATAAACATAAGCTATGTACCGACATAAACAACAATAACAGCATACATACATTATATAGACATTCAAACCTAACACATACAAAAACGGTGGCTTTTGAAACACTCGAACATTAATTGAAATAGCTCTTGAAACATGACATATGGAAAGATTTTCCCAGAAGACAATTTAAATAAGTATGTTCATTCTTTGTGATCAGCACCGTATATAAACTCGTACTTCAAGAATACTTGAAGTCTACTATATTTAATTTGAAAGAATCTCCTTTAACCTACTAACAAAACATATAATGTTTTGGATTTGAAATTGAATTAGAATTGAAGAAAGTAAATTTATTTTTAAGTCACCTTTAAAGCCATTATATTAAAGTGCTGGTATATTGGAATAAAAGCTGTGGTAGAATCTGTTTTTAATATGAATTTTAGAACTCACTGTAGAATATTTTTGCAGAAATTTTAAAACTGTCGTGTAAATGTAGATAAAATTTAAAAACAATCAATAGAAGAAACTATACAATTAGGAAAATTTCTGTCTCCAAAAGTCGCAGATTTTGAAGTATTCTAGAAATTCCGGTCTCTATAAGTCGGGACCACTACAAAAAAAGAAAAAAGCAAACCTTAATAAAATAATCTTACCAAAAATAAGCAGAAATAAAATAAGTTTGATAAGTTTATCCATTTTCCAATTATATTGTTGGTATAGTATAGATGTGTGAAATAATACCAATTTCAGTATATGATAACGTAATAATGCACCAACGTTGTATTAAATTACGGAACAAAACCGTTACGAACTTTACAATTAAAAACTATTAAATGTTCAAGGTTCACAAAGGGTTAAAGATCCATCACATTTCAACTTTAAGAATGCTTAATATAATGACTACACTGTAAAAATGGTGTTTAGATTTAAAACACAATCGTAAACACTTTTTTGTGTTCGTTTTTAAGCACCTAAACATGTTTAGTAACAAAGAAAGTGTTTAGGTCTGAAACTTGTTTACAAATAAGTTTGTTTTGGTTGAACTTTTATTTACTTGGGATTTGGGGGGGGGGGGAGAGATTTTAATTATTAAAAAAATATTCTTCTTTTCAGTCTTGTTCCATTCGAGGAAGTTATCGACACTCCAATCCACAAGTGCAGCTTCCATTACCTAAATAGGCATAAAAAGAAAAATTAAATATTTTTAAAAAAATTCATGCATTAATAGTATTCAGTCCCTTCAAATAAAAAGTGCTTGTATTAAATGTCATATATTAGGAAACATTCCTTAAAACATTTCTTAGAAATCAATAGTAGTTACATGTACAGGAGAATGAGAGGTCATTGTCAAAATCAGTGTAAAGTATTAACAAATTAATAAGTATCAAACTTATTAAACATCAAAAGTATCAAATACATACCTCTTAAAACAAAATGCATCTTTTTTAAAGCAGTATCTCCTCAACGAAAGAAGCTGGGTTCGTCTTTGTTAATCGCCACGTTTCCATTTTCAAAATCAAACAAGGGAAGACCACAGCACTCTCTATGCGGGCAACCGTGAACTCTGATTATAAACTAGCTAAATATGTTTATATCTAAACATGTTTAGGAAAGTGTTTAGGTGTTTAGGAATGTGTTTAAACAGTGTTGCACATCCATTCTTGGAATAACGTCAAGGTGGTTTGCATTTCTAAACATGATGTAATTAAAATTCGATGTCCGCACTTGCTCCTCTTTTTTTATTTTTTTATATCGCTCGTGGGACCACGAGCGACATAAAAAAAAATAAAAAAGAAGAGCAAGTGCGGACATCGAACTTTAATTACATTGAGTTAAATTTTGTCTTTTATAATGATGATTGACTTGTTTTCCTCACTATTGAGACACAATATCTAACTGTATATGTATTATCATATTAAGTCATCATCAGGCAAATTGTTTCAACATCAAAGGCCTTGAAAAGCTGCTCAAATTTTCAAATATAGCATTATTTTAAAGCAAATCCATATGGATCTGATCACAAAATCGGCATGGTTTTCATCTTTTCGTTTCATGACTCTCGGAAGTTTTTGGAATAAATTCAAAGTAACTTCGGAATAAAGTTATTGTTTACCACTGGGTCAAGGCCACTGCTTGTTGACTGTTAGTCCCCGAGGGTATTCACCAGCCCAGTAGTCCGTACTTCGGTGCTGACCCGAAAGCCAATTCCATTTGGAACCTTAAAATATCTAAATTTTGGAAATTTTGTTGAAAACTAAGGAGTATCTCCCTCATGCAAAGCTCTGTCCTCAGCTGGTTTTGGCTTTACATTAAGATCATATTGGTAATTTTTTCTCTATCACTTTTTTAACATCATTCAGCTTTTATCTGCACTTAAGAGACTTAGTTGTCGAAATCTACATATGAGAAACTAAATTCACAGTAAAGTCGGCATTTAGTTATTTGGATAATGGATGGATATGCAGGACACAAATTTAGAGAGAAATATTGTGCCAAATTTTATTTCTAATTGACCAAATAGTTTCAGGAGAGCAAATCGTTAAATGTTTTCCAATACTAAACTATGTTCCCCATAAGTAGCCAATTTATGGTTTTTGCAGACATTAAAGACATCTTTTTTGAAGGGACAATCACAGATACTTTGAGATCTTTTTTGGTTTTAATTAGCCAAGTTGCTTCACAGGAAAAATCTTCAATGTACTTATCATAGGGTCCAATGTCTCGCAATGATCCCTGCTAGTGCCAGTGTTGGATGACGGATCGGCACCAAACTAATAAGAAGTGGTCAGCACGTCACAGTTTACAATGAAACGATATGGAGTAATTGCACATGAGACAAATTTGCTATAAACAAATGATTAAACCAACCAAAAGAACAAAGTTTTTATAGGCGTTCTTCATCTTGAAGTCACTATAACACGGCAATATTTGGACATTTGGACTTTTAATCAAATTACTCGTTTTTCATTTAATATCCTCTCTGGAAGTCTCATACAATAAGTTTTAGACATTTAATTAAGATAATTCTAGCGTTTATGTGACAAGTGAGTTAATCTATTTATTCTTTCCTTTAATCTTTCGTTTTAAATTAATCGCTCAATTATTCCTATTGTTCAAAATATGTTTGTCGCGCTGGAGGCCGGGTAGAGCTGTTTAATATCTTTGGACACTAATCTGTTTGTATAACAACTGTTTTTACTTATCTATATATTACTGTTATTTTATATTATTATTTAGTTTTCGATCTTGGGTCTGGAAGTGTCTAGATACCCCAAAATAAAAGTATATATTTTGGAGTACCGTATTATTTCATATAGCCGGAATTTACTCGGTTAGGTCTTAAACAATGAGCTATGCTCTTACATAATAGTAAGTTCAAGACGACCCATATCACCGGTATGAGCGGAATTCATTGCTAAATTTCGAGCAACGCTACATCAAATTATCCCTTTCGTCATGGATGTTTGGTTGTCAACGAACATAAAATGTACTGGCAAAGTGCTTTGACAAGTATCATTAATTGCATGTATTTTAAAAGTTCTTAGAAGATCTTTATATCCATGTTGGATGACTGGTCGGCACGAAAGTAACAACTCTTGGTCAGCATCAATAAGCATCATCGTGCACAGAATGGTTCAAATATATTCTGTGGTTCTCAAGAAGAAGAAGTTTTTTGAAGGAAATGTAAACGACGGACGACGGGCACAAACTGATGGCAAAAGTTCACTCTGGCATAGCCAGGTGATCTAAAAAGGAATTTAAACTCTTTATTTATATATGGAGTAAATGCACATCAGTTTCTACAAATACATGTTAAATCAAAGTAAAGGAACAACCCTTTATTGTTGTTCTTCATCTGAAGGCACCATGAGGCCTTCATTAATGAGCTTTGCTCATACATTATCGTAAGTTCAAGACGGCCTCTAGCACCGGTTTGGGCGAAATCCTTTGCTAAATTTCAAACAACACTACATCCATTTATCTTTTCAGGTCATGGATGTGGGATCGTCAACAAACATAAATTAAACTGGCAAATTGCTCTTACAATAACTGTCATCCGTTGCCCGGCAATAGTAATCATGTCTTAAGCTAGTAAACGTTAACAACATATAGACAAGGCAATCATCAAGTCGATTGTAAGGAAACTTGGCATTGTAAAATATTGAGATGTGAGCATAATATACAGGTGGTCAGAATAATGTTTGGAAATAAAAAAAAAGTAAACTTGTTAGATTTTTTTTACTGAATATCTTTAAAGCATCGATTACAGAAATAAAAAAGTACAAACACATAAAAAAAACAGCAAAATGATAGAACAAATAGTGAAAAGTAGTCAATAAGTGAATAAGAATCAAAGAAACATTATCTCTGTCCTTAGCTGATTGTGGCTTTTCTGTTAAGATTTTATTGGTTATGTTTTGATTTGATCTGCACCGATGAGATTTCAGTTGTCGAAATGCGTATATGCAGAACCTAAATTCATAAATTCATAGTTATCTTGGTATTTTGTTATTTTTTTTACCTCTGGGCCGATGCCACTGCTGGTGGACTGTTAGTTCCCGAGGGTATTCACTAACCAAGTAGCCAGTACTTTGGTGCTGGCCCGAAAACCGATTTTATTTGAAAATTCGCACTATCTAAATTTAAGAAACATTTTGTTAAACGCAAGGAGTATCTCCTTCTTGCCTAGCTCTGTTCTTAGATGATTTTGGCATTTCTATTTAGATCCTATTGTTAATTTGTTCTCTATCAGCATTTCAACATATTTCGGTTCATTGATTTCCAAATGTTTTGATTTGATCTACACTGATGAGACATAAGTTGTCGAAATGCGCATATGCAGAACCAAAATTTATAGTATCGCCTATAACATATGTTATTGTTTATTGATTTCCAAATATTTTGATTTGATCTGCATTGCAGAGACGTAAGTTGCCAAAATGGCCATAGACAGAAACCAAATTTCCAGTAACGTCGGTATTTTGTTATTTTATCATAATTTGAAGTTTATAATGAAAATGCAATATTAAGACTGATTGAACAAAAGCATTTTAGAACCAAAAATCTAAACTATTAACAGCAATATATGTATATTGATGATGATAAAAATCAAGTTAACTGGACCTTAAACATCTTATCTCAAATTTAGTTTATAGCATGAAACAAAATATTAGGCCCCGTCAGGATCAATAAGAATTACAAGAATGACGTCTTTTCCCTTCCGGAGCACCTGATGTCACTCCCGGTTTTCATGGGAGTTCACACTATGAGTGCCTTAGTTCTTAATGTTATCTTTTTATTTCCGTGCATTGTAGCTGTCTCACGTCCTTGTTTTGTCTTTGTTTTTATCTGTTACCGTTTCTGCCATGTCTTTGGACTTCGATTTTTGTGGTCATCGCTTCCCTTGTTCCTTCGGTATTCTACTGCCGTTGTTTGGCAAGCAGTTATAACAACTAACAATCNGAAGTGTTATCGTGCTAATCAATTTTGATAATTCAATATACGTTTTATCTGCAAGGCCGTTGAACATCAGGGATATAATTTAATAGTGGGCTTCAAGAAGTAATGGATAATTTATTATTAAAAAGCGTTAGTCCGGGGCATTATTCCAAATAAAAAAATATGCTTGGTTCATATAATAGAGGTTCACTACTATCGAGAGAAACATATATCATAAATTGGATAGACGGGACATCATTTGTATATCTAAATCATTTTTTATAAGTTCTAACTAAGCTTGTTTTGTTTTTTAATCAAAAGAAATGATGCTTGATCGTTCATTTTTACTACTTTTAAGCTGTTTTTTTTTATTTCGGTTGATATGTCGTTTAATGCCTCTTTAAGAAATAGAAAAAAACCCAAAACCTCAATTTTATCCTTGCTTTTTTGTGAACATCTCGTCACACATGTTCTAAAGTTGAAGATACCTTTTTGATGCCTCCACATTTCGATGAGACCATCTGGAATTCAGTGTAAATATTCACTACCATCGTTGAAATACCAATTTCTGAGAATTTAAGATTTTCCTGTTTATAATCTAAACCGTTTCCAGATTTTGTTCAATCAATAGCGATATTTGATCTACACAGTTAACTTTTCTGGTAAAAAGCGATCAATTATCGCAAGTCTACACCGTAAATACAAACAAAAACAAGGTCCCTCGAAACTCATCAAAATGATTATTCTGGACAATATTTTTCGTGTTTTCAATGAAAGACCAATACCAAATTACCATACATTCATGCAATTATCCCGACAAAATTTTCAGTGAAGAAATATGTGGAAAATAAAGTCGATCTTACGCTTCAAATAAGTGTTGGAATGGAAGGTCGTTTTCTGACAGAATTTCTTCAAAGTAAATGATATCTGATGGACACAAGAGTAAAACAATTATCAACTTTGATGATATACCTGTAAGTATTAACAAACGGATAGGAAATTCAGTTAACCGTTTTTGTTTGCGATGTAAAAATAAATGACCCAACCTGTTACAAATGACTTTGTCCTCCATCTTGGTTCCGCTACACCGGTGAACTCGAATTCTGCACCGATCGGGTTCACAACAGTGTGAAATGCTCAAATAGTAAAATAGTAAAGTATCAAAGTTGCATAAAAACAGTAAATTTCGTTACGCTGTACACGTGTTTAAAGGAGTTAACTCTCATCAGCAGCATTAAAATCAAATCAACTGGAAAGCCATAATCCAAAAGTAAGAGAAACAAGAAGTACTAATTCCCCAAAATATCTAAATAGGAGGCCAAATCCTTTACCAAGGACATCCACCGAGTGCTTTACACGGAATGAAGCCCAAGTATTTTTATAGGGTTAGAATTTTGAAAACACAGTAAATTTAAATAAAACGCGAAGTAATTTTTTTCATGTCAGACAAGTCCGACTATTTGGCTGACCTTGGCGACCTATGGTCCGACCTCGGCGACCTATGGTCCACAAGCAGTTAAATCGACAGAATAAAGAACCAAAGTGGTATAAAAGCAGTAAATTGCGTTACCCTGTACACGTGTTTCAAGGATTTACCTCTCATAAGCAGCAATAAAATCAAATCAACTGGAAAGCCATAACATCGAAATTGCTCGATAGCAACTTAACAGCAATTGCAATTGAAATGTGGTACTGGATAAAAGAAATGTTCATCCCATTACTAAGCTGAAAAAAAACATCGTTAATCAAAGTTTGGACCGAAACTTCAAAATTTGATGCAAGTGACTGAAACCTTTTAATGAGAAAATCCGAATATTGGTGCTAGCTCTCGAGTAACAAATCGATTCTAAAAAAGTAGGAATATTACTCTCCAAATAGGGAAATTGGTAATTTTGGATTTAAGTTGTCGCCTTTGTCGTAAATTTTAGTGCTAAGATTACCATTTCCGTAGAACAAAAGAGTCCAAAGAAATTTAGATTTAGTAATTTCTGTTGTTTCCTTCCCTTCTACTTCTGGAGATCAATTTACCAAAACTACGTTATTGATGAAAAGAACATCACCAGTGAGATTTGAAAGATCTTGAATCTTGCATCTTTTATCTAACGAGTCTTTCCGAATTCCTGAAGAAATTCGTTCTCGAAGAAGTAAAATTTAATCTACGAGTAGAATTTTGAAAACAATTTTTAGCATTTTGAATTACCTCTACTGACCTTAAGTTTGTCGAATAAGTGCTTTTAGAAATTATACCTTAAGGTAGATGGGTAGTCCAAAATTTTTTTCCATAGATTTTCTTTATTTTCTCAGGAAAGTTTCCTTATCACAATTGCATTGAAATAAAAAAATAAAAAAGTGGGGTCACCGTGCTTGTTTTTAAAATAAATGATATCAAAATAATCAAATATTTCTAATGAATATATAGGGAAAAACAGGTATTTGGTTGAATTCTATAAAACTATTCCATAGATTTCTTTTTATTTTACTCATATGTTAGCCCTTTGAACATACTTTGAAAACATATAAAGAAAAAAAGGGGGTCATCGACTTTGTTTTCCATATAATTTGAAATATGTGAATTTTCACGGTGATATTTATGTAAAATATTTTCATCAGATTATCTCCCCTTTTCAAATATCATCTTCCAAACTATTTAATTGTCAAACTACCAAACATCATCCAATTAGATAAATACATGTAAAATTAAGTCAATGTAAATCCTTTGCTTTTTGTGTCACTGATATATTTATTGGTGCATTACAAATAAACATATTTGCATATTTAAAAAGCAAATAATACCACAACAGTATAACGAACAAATTCAAAATGGCGGAAGACTACCGATCTACCTTAAATGAAACTCTGAGCAATTTGCACCTTTCAACAAGTCATTTAAATGAAGGCATCATCACTGTTACTCTGTTTTCGAATTCCTTTGTTAATGCTTTAGTTTTGAATGTTGTAATTGTTTTGTGGGTGTGAAGTTTGTTTGATCTTCTGTCTTCTGTGCTTTTATACATGGATTTCCAAATATTCTGATTTTATCTGAAGAGGTTTAAGTGTCGAAATGAATATGTGCAGAAATAAATATATAAGATTAACAGTAACTTCAGTATTTTTTTTATTAATTACCACTGGGCCAAATGCTAGTCCTCGAAGGTATAATCACCAAGCCAGTAGTCAGTTCTTCGGTGATGGCACGAAATCCGATTTTATTTGGAATTTTGCAATATGTACATTGGTCTAAATTTACCAAACTTTTGTTCAAAACTACGGATATTTCCCTC
>MJUU01005295.1:1049-19680 GCA_002080025.1 Modiolus philippinarum
ATATTTAATGACTAAAATGAAGATTTATCAGTAATTTTTTATCACATTTTTCATTTTCATGGAATTTTGAACAAAATAATGTGTAACAGGAAAGTTTTGTACTGACCGGTGTATATGTAATGACTAAAATGAAGATTCATCAATAATTTTTTTATCCCATTTTTTTCATTTTCATTGAATTGGAACAAAATAATGTGTAAAAGGGAAGTTTTGCACTGACCGGTATATGTTTAATGACTAAAATGAAAATTTATCAGTAATTTTTTTATCACATTTTTACATTTTCATGGAATTTTTAGCAAAATAATATGTAAAAGGAAAGTTTCGCACTGACCGCAGTCTATGTATTGACTTAAATGAAGATTCATAAGTAATTTTTTATTCAAATTTTTCATATTTATGGAATTTTAAACAAATAATGTGTAAAGAGAAATTTTTGCACTGACCGGTATACATGCTTAAGTNTTTTTAAATTACATTTTTTTCATGTTCTTGAATTGCTAAGAACTATCAGATACATGTATTGATGATGACTTTCGATCTTACTAGGAATAATAAATCAACGCTCGGTGAGATTCGTTTCACCGGTAATTTTTCAATTTACCTGTATCAGTCATCCGTCACCGATCATCCGTGCATAATTAATTAGATTTCTTTCTATTCGTCATCCGTCATGATTCAAGAGTCAAGAGTCGCATCATTCATTAGTCATCAGTTAATTTTACTATCCGTCAGCCGTCAAAAGTCATGATTCAGCGATCATTCAGCGATCACTCACCAGTCAACGATCAGTCAAAATGGAATATTGACTGATCCAGGGACTGTAGCGATGTTTGTATTTTGAATGATACGAAACATTTACTACACTATTTTAAGAATACACACTACAACGACTCGTTATTGATTTTTTTGTAACTATGAATGGGGACATGTTTGACCTAAATTAGACTTGCTACAAGTCCCTCGCTTATTTATTTTAATCATATATAAAAATCATTTATTTTATCCTATCCCTCTGATAGCAGCAAAATTTATTGACAACACTTTAATACTTTAATAAAGAAAATGCACAATTTCCGCCCAATTAAGGGCCAAGGGCATATAACAGATAAAGTGACAATATACATCTTGAACAAACATACATATAAAGCAAATGAAATTAAATGCCCCCTGTCCTCAATTCTAGCGACTGCTTTAAAAAGGAACCAAGCAATTTCACTTGTTGATTAGTTACTGGATTTAGGACAATATTAAGTATTTTGTTTTTCTCTAGGTTTTTCTCTATATTGAATTTTTGTAAGAAAGTTTCTCTTAAATCTTTATTTAAATTACAATGAAAAAAGAAATGGTATAATACTAAATTAATCGCGCTTCTGGACACGTGTACTTATGTAAACCTTTAAATATAGATCGCTTCAGCTGCTGACGTGTTTATCGTATGTTTCATTAACATCTTATAAAGGTCAATGGGCGTGTTTTCCCATCAGATATAAAAACAGCCATTCATTTTCTATAAAAACAAAACAGCCATTCATTTTCTATAAAAACGAGTAATTTGATTAACATGCATATTGTTTTCAGTTTAATAAAACAACACTGTATTCAACTCAAGAAAATGAAAAAATATAACTTAAATACTAAATGTATCCGATTTTGAAAGGAACTAAATACCGAAGTCACTGTGAATTTACTTTCTGCATATGCGCATTTCGACAACTTATGTCTCATCAGTGCAGATAAAATCTAAACGTTTGGAAGACCATAAACTCAAAAATGTTTAAGAACTCAAATCTCTGTCAAAACTGTTTAACTTTTTGGACTCTTAGATATGAGTCAGATAAGGGATTCTGACTAAATTTTCATTCAAATTTTATTCTTTTCAAGCTATCTTAGTAATTCTTCCCCGAAAGCCTATTCTGTTTATTCTAACAATATCTAAAGATTTGTAAAATTTGTTCAAAACTAAGGAGTATCTCCCTCATGCAAAGCTGTCCTTAGCTGATTTTGGCTTTAAATTTAGATCCTTTTGGTTATTTGTTCTCTATCAGTTTTAAACACCTTTGAGTTTATGTTCTTCCAAACGTTTAGATTTTATCGGCACTGAAGAGACGTAAGTTGTCGAAATGCGCATAAGCAGAATTTAAATTTAACAGTAACTTCGATATTTAGTTATTTGTTACCACTGGGTCGATGCCACTGCTGGTAGTCTGTTAGTCCCCGAGGGTATTCACCTGCCAGTAGTCAGTACTTCGGTGCTGACCCGGAAGCCGATTCTATTTGGAACCTTACATATCTAAATAGTTGTTAAATTTATTCAAAACTAAGGAGTGTCTCCCTCACGCAAAGCTGTCTTTAGCTGAATTTGGCTTAACATTTAGATTATATTATTTGTTCTCTATCAGTTTTTAAAGACCTTTGAGTTTATGGTCTTCCAAATGTTTAGATTTTATCTGCACTGAAGAGACGTAAGTTGTCGAAATGCTCATATGCAGAATTCAAATTAAACTCATTTTTATGGCTACTGTAGTTCTTAAATTCTATCTTGAGAGACATCTTGAACTGGTATTCCTGTTGTGAGGAGCGACAAATTACGACTGAAATGATATCTTGATTTTAACTCAATTCTCATAAAGAAATAATATAACACTATTACTTAGCATTTTGAATAGTTTAAGTGAAATCATTTTATCAGTTTTTAGCTATATCAAATACATAGTCAAATATTATAGATACCGCTTACCAAGTTATGAGTGTACATGAGTTGTATGAGACAAAACTGCTTAACAAATTGTGAATGTACATGAGTAACTTGAGAAATACATTTTTTTTTAAGTCACACTTAGTGTTAAGTACTAGTTATAAGTAAACTGAATTTCTATACACTGAAAAGTAACAGGTGTTATTTTATTAATTTTATTATCAATACTAGTTTAACGCCCAACGAGCAAAAATTCAGCCATATTCAGCGTTAAACCAGTATTGATAATAGAATCGATGTACGCATACTGACAAATTTTTTTTCCTTTCTCATGTTACATCTGTAAACAACAGCATCCAACATGTAGCTCTTGACACTTTGTATAAATAATTGCAGTTTAGTTTTTGTAAATAGGTTTCATTTTTTACCTTTTTACTATGTTTTGATGAAGGGACGGACAGGTCTCGAAATATCAACTGTTATTTTATTTGTGTCATTCACTTTGTTTATTATGTTGTCTATATATATATCAATTTTGTCATTCACTTTGTTTATTATGTTGTCTATAAACAGGTCACAGAGTGTGTATCCTTAGGATCTGGCACAACGGGATTTTCGGTGTTGTTGCTTTGTTCTTTGATCGTTATATATATATATATATATATAATAAAATTATTATAGAGAAATTTAGGCAATAAGAAACTTAAATTGATCAAATTACGAAATTTTCACTAGACCTACTAGCTTTCTCAACGTCTCTTGATATATATATAGTTGTCTGAAGTATGTGACAACTCTTCATACTATATCTGTCCAATGGATAATCAATTTTGAAACATTATACATCGAATGTCAATTTTTTTTTCCTTTCACACAGGTAAATAGAAAATGTTATAAGTGCACACATAATTTCAAATATTTTTACATACAAGTTTGAAATGAAACATCTAACAGTTAAACTAACTAAGACAAATAGATAGTATCCACTATAGAAATAAAAATATATATGTCACGGAGTATATGAATATATTCATAAACAATAGTATGGGTGTAAAATAGTTTATCATTCAATCATCTATACAGTATATCATTGATGTTCATTTCATTTCATCATCATTCATTGAAACTGACTATAGTTTCGACATTACTACATGACATGAAACTGACTATACATTAAGGACGACTCGACTACTTTGGTATTATAAAAACACACGTTTACAATTGCACGGACATGTACGCACAATTTCCCGCTAATCACTGTTATAAAACTAATTGCACATTTTCTATTTACCTGTGTGAAAGGAAAAAAAATTGACATTCGATGTATAATGTTTCAAAATTGATGTGTTATGTAATCATCAATCGCAATTATATTATAGCGTGTTTAAGACACTGAAGAAAGTCATTAGTTGGCTGAAAATTTTGTCACTTTATCTTTAACAACTTTTATATATTTTATAGATATCGTTGCACAATCTTCTAGACTTAGATAATTATTTTATTTGTGCTGCATTGTCCTTAATCGACGATCCGATATCCATTAAGTTTTCTAGTTGGTAGTTTTCTTAGACTCTTTATATATATTACTCTGTTTCTTCTTATTATTATTCCTCAATGATTTTTCAAACATTGTCCAAACATTTTCTCAGAGATGGATGGACCAAACTTTATGAAACTTGGAACCCTTGTAGATACCAACCTCAAGATGTGCAGGAAGGTCTAAAAATTTCCAAAATGACCACGGTCATTGGTCACTTTGAACTTTGACCTCAAACATTCTTATTGGAATAACTCGTGAAACCGTAAAGGATAGATGATTAAATGTGATGACAAAATGTTTGTTAGGTCATGACGGACATTCGTTACATTTGGACCGAAACTCTATGGTCAGCCCTTCGTGAGTTATGCTCCTTGAAATTTTCGTCATATCTTTAAACATGTTTTTTCTCGAAAACGGTAAGTGATAGAAACCTGGAACCTTTTCCATTCAACTTAGGGGATATGTGTTACATTTAAAAATGCCAAGGTCAAAGGTCATTCGTCACTTTGAACTTTGACCCTAGACCTTGTTTTTGTTATAACTCTTAAACCATAATAGATAGCTGAAAACATATAATTGCAAAAATGTGTGTCTTGTTAAGATCTTCATTTATTACATGGGTCAAAAATTATTGGACCAACCGTTTTCGACCTATGGACCAAAAACCAATTTTGATGTCCGATTTTGAGGTTTTTTGCTTATAGCTCAAATACCGTTGAAGATACAAAAAGACATTCAACATACAAAATGTTCAGGAAGACGGGACCTTCAAAATGAGGTCAAGGTCAAAGGTCAAGGTCACACCCAAAACTTTATTTCATGTTAAAATATCAATAAATACGCATATTAAGCTTGGAATATTGGTTTCAGTGATGAATCAATAATGAGAACATTATGACGCAACTTCCTTTCTGACGCAATAAAGAAAATATTTTAACCTGCGAATCAAAGCACTACTAGCACTGATAGACGAAAACATAATGAATTTTAAACACTAATTCTGAAAACAATAAACTCTGAAAACATTATTACAATCATTGATGATAAATTTACAACACAACATTCTTTCAAAGAGCAATTGAGTATGGAATCTGGTTTGGGTGACTTGTGTTTGCATGCAAACATACCATCACTCGTTTATTTTTTCTTTTTTTTTTTTTTTTCTTTTATTTTTTGGGTTATTAATGGCGTTGGATCTTTATGAAATTTTTATTGGCAAATTGTCGATTTCCTTCTGCAATGTACTACCGCACTTCCTTTATCAGCAGACTTAATAATTATATTAGATGTTATGGCTTCACTTTCTGGTTTTGAAAGAATACGTTTCGTTTATTTGTCAGAAGTGCCCTTGCATCCGATTTAACAGAGGAAATGAATGCTTTTAAATTATCATTTTTACTTTTCGGGGGATTCCATTTTTTTTTTCTTGAATCTAGATATAGGTGCATCTTCCTTGTTGTCATCACTGTCTTCATCACTCAAGTACACATCACACGTACCATGGATTTTAATTGGTTTGTCTAAGGGTTAGAAAATGGCATTAACCAATCAGTCACAAAGCAGATCTTCAACACCATAATTTTACTGGCTGTGTGGCATGCGTGGAGCAGATCATGCTTACCCTTCCGGAGCACCTGGTGATACCACAGTTTTTATATGGGTTCGCACTGCTAGTGCTTTGGTTTTGTGGCGTTCATGTTCTTTTTTTGTTCTCTTGTTTCGTCTTTATCATACTGTCTCAATTCGTGTTGCTGTGAATTGCCGTGATTTTGGATTTATGATTTTAGCAATTCCCCTTTCCTCGTTCTTGCTTCGTTTACCGATGTATCAATCCAGCTTCTCTCAAGTTTTTCCTTTCACTTTTGTAGAAAAATTCTTTTCATCACAATCCTCGAGCGAAATCATCTAAATCTGTATCAAAACCTAAATTATTTATATAAGATGGTACTGGACAAAAGTTTAAGCCTCTGTTTAATAGTTTGATCTCAACAGGGCTTTTTTCAGAAAATGAAAGATTGACAACAATGCAGTTATTTTGTTTGTTTTTCTTTCTCTTAAATCTCCTATTTCGTTTAGGTTTTGTAAAATTTAGATACAAAGAAAAAATACAACGGAACGGATTCACATTGTACTTACATACTGTCCAGACCTTAAGCCGATCTCAAGAGAAATACATAAACACTGGAACCTTATAGAAAATGATCCCTGCTTGACCAATTTTTTTAAAGCCCAACCGTTAAAATCTTTTCGTTGGCCAAAAACTTTGAAAGACATACTCAATTCAGCTTAATTAACTAAAAAGCCTAACTCAAGAATTGAAGGCTACATGCCCTGTGGTAGAAGTAACTATGCTTTTTGCAAAGCTGCTAATACCGAACGAACATTTTCCAGCACTGCTTCTGGACAACAGTACACCATTTATGCGGAGTCGAACTGTAAATAAAAAAAACACTGTTTATGTCCTAAAATGCCAGTCTTGTAAATAACAGTATGTTGGGGAATCGGGGGACAACTTCAACAAACGATTTAACAATCAGCGTTCGTTCAGTGTGAAAAAAGGTAATGTCCTCTTACCAGGTATTTTTAAGAACAGGGCATCGATTTGAGGACATTACATTTCAGATTATTGAAAGGAATTCATCTTGGGATAAAGATGCCCGCAAACTCGGAGAAAGATTTTGGATATACCCGCTTAGATCACTTGAGCCTGATGAACTTAATGAAAAAGCTGGGAAACGCTTTAAAAAGTAATCATTGAAGGCATATATATATTTTTAACTCACTTTTTATTTTAAATTTAGAAGTATTAAATAAAAATTGTTATTTCGAATAGATTTAACATACAAAGACGAATATATCAGTTTAACATGTTTACATTTCTTAGTAGATGATACGCCTGTTATTGTTATACATGAAATTAAAATGTTTCATGGTTAATATACACAGTGTATCATCCGTACAAAGGATATAGGTACGTTTAAATTTAAATGATGGCTACTATTAGTGTACGTGGATCCAGTTTTATAGCTACTTAGTATCTATACACTGGTTTACACTGGCACCCCCGTTTTCATTGAAATTTAAGACCTTTTAGAAATATTTCATAAAATATTAAAATTTAATTTGTGAATTTTATTTCTTAGACAAAACTATAAGAGGCAACGTCAATGTAAAAATTACATTTGTTTTCACGAAATTAATTTCGTTATCAGTGTAACCAGAGGCTCCCAGGAGCCTGTATCGCTCACCTGGTTTTCATTTGCCACAATCAAGCTAACATTGTAAGTTATACAGTTAAACTTCAGTCTCTCTAACTTTGGTAGCTCAAACTCAACCAATTTTTGAACTGTATTTAAAGTCTGATCATGTTTTACTATATGTCTTTGTTGGACTTTTTTGACAAAAAACATTCTTGCTAAGGACTACTTTTGACACCAGTTTTGAAGTCGAGACATCATTATGTAAATGGCGGTCAACAACAATTTTTTGGGATACATTAGAAAACAGGCGAAAACGACGAAAACTTAATTTGATGTTTAAAATAAATAACGACAAAAGCCCTTTTTACTTGAATATTCCAATAATGAAAATCTTCATAATATCAGGAACCGTACTCAATATAGAATCCCATTTTGCCGTCTTGAAACGTTCTCAAAATCCTTTTTTCTGTCGACTATCAGGTTATGGAATTCTCTTGATCCAGGACAAAGAAACCAAGCGACTTACACCAGTTTTAAGAACTCTCATACAAAAGATAATTTTACTGTTCCTTCTTACTATTTGATTGGTTCTAGAAATGTGAACATTTGGCATACTAAATTACGTCACCGTTGTAGTCAACTGAAAGCCGATCGTTTCTTAGTCAACTTATGTAATGATCCAAAGTGTGATTGTGGTTGTCCATTTGAAGATGCTATACATTATTTTCTTGAATGTCCGATCTTTCATAACATTAGAATACAACATATCGATAGCCTTCTTCCTTATATTACACCAACTATTGACATTATTTTATTTGGTTCAGATATGCTTGACCAAGGAACAAACACTGTTATTTTTCGCAATGTGCATAATTTTATTATACATTCTAAAAGATTCTCTAATTATCTCGACTCTGCTTAGTATTGTAGTGTTTTAGATTATAATGTACTTTTGTTTAGATTTCTATCAGTATTTCATTATATCATTACTCACACCTATATAATATTTGCATTGATTATTTTCATATATTAATTATCACTGTATGTCATCTTGTGTATTATTGTGTTTAATATCATTGTAGGGAAAGAACCTAGTAAGTTGCAAAAACTTGTGTTCAATCCCACATATTGTTCTTTTTGACAATAAAAATATGTTTAAAGTAAAGTAATTTTTAACACCATAAAGTCGCAAAATCAATATCTATTTGGAAACAAAATTTTATTGAAGTCAGACAATGTTGAATTTTCCCGCCTTATTTGGTGGTCATTTTGAAAATGGCGGTCAATGTACAATTTTCAACACCGGTTTTGAAGTCGCAACATCAATATCTATTAGGAAAAAAAATTTCATTGAAATCAGACAATGTTGAATTTTCCCGCCTTTTTTTGTCAGCCATTTTGAAAATGGCAGTCAATGAACAATTTTTAACATCAGTTTTGAAGATGCCACATCAATACCTATTTGGAAACCAAATTTCATTGAAATCGGACAATGTTGAATTTTCCCGCCTTTTTGGCGGCCATTTTGAAAATGGCGATCAACGAAAAATTATCAACACCTGTTTTGAAGCCGCAACATCAATATCTATTTGGAAACCAATTTTTATTGAAATCGGACAATGTTGCATTTTCCCGCCTTTTTTTGGCGGCCATTTTGAAAATGGCGATCAGCAAACAATTTTCAACACCAGTTTTGAAGTCGCCACAGCATGGCAAACATTTCATCAATTTACACTTAACCTTCATCTTCTATAGTTTTGGAAATAAAAGAATTAGGCACAAATTATAACAACATTATCTTTGACTTACAATATTGTAAAATATTACAAAGGGTTATTATTAGCAATGAATTTCGCTCAAACCGGTGCTAGGTGCCGTCTTGCTACGATGTTTGCGCACAGCTTATTGTTGAAGGCCTCACGGATATTTCAAGATGAAGAACAACAATAAAAGCGTTGTATCATTGGTTTGTTTTACCATGTATTTGTAGAGACTTTGTTCCATGTGCATTTACTCCATATCCCTTCATTGCTTATCTAAAAAAAAAAACAAAACAAAACAGAACTCCGAGAAAACCCTACAAAATAATTAAAAAACAAAGAAATTAAAAAAGTAAAGAAAACAACAAATGTATATTTTTAATATGGGTTTATACACTTGAATTTCCTATCTTATTTATCTAGTTTGAATTTCCCCCCTTAGAATACCCGGAGGTTGAATTTTGGGAAATCGATCACGTGGTCATAGAGAGATAACTTGCGACATTGATGTGATGCTGATGGTGCTTCGAAAATATAAACAACCCACCCACCTTCCCCATCGTCACCTAATTTTGTATGAAATTTAGTTGCATTGTGATATCAATATTATCAGTGCTAGAAATGTAAATTATAATATGTTTCGTTTGGGGCTACTCGTTGGTCATTTAAGTGTTATTTTATTTGTAATTTTCCTGTTATTAAGTTTATGTTTTTAATGTAAAATTGATTCATATAAGGCGATTTTCTAAATTTATCTTTTAAATTTTAACCCCCAATTCAGATTGGTATTTTTGTCAATTTACCTGCTGGGCTCCCCCAGGTAATTTTACTAGGGTTTTGTATCTGCCGGGCTCCCCCAGATACTTATTTTGGATACTACTACAAGTACTTGCGTACCTGCCGGGCATCCCCCAGGTACCTGTTTCTACTTTTAGATCAGACTTAAGTTACATACCGTTTTTAGTTATCTGCTGGGCTCCCCCAGATATCTTTTAATAGGATGTACCTGCTGGGCTCCCCCCAGGTACTAACTTTTGGAACTATATAATTTTTAATTGATTATGTCATTAAAACCCGCTGGGCTCACCCCGGGTCAATCACACGAGTAGCCCCCAGATTGCCAAAACAGTTGTTGTGTGTATATATTTTATATGATGTGAAATGGAATGTTTTGTATGTTTTTTATACTAGTAGATTATAGTATGTGGGCTATGCACTCATCAACTGACTAGATATTATAGTCATCTCGGGTTACCCTAGAATTTTAACAATGGAACCTATAGTGATATGCTGTAACGTGAGATATTAAGACGTCAAATCGGTTTGCTAGGTATAAGTGAACCAGAGAGGTTTAACATTGTATACGTTTGTCAATTGCACAGTTAATCATCTGGTTTTTTTTTCTGGATAGTAAGTGAACTCATTCTGTTGGGAATATGTTGTTGATGGCAGTTTTTGTATATAGTTTATGGTTATTCATTAGGGAATCAGGGAGATGTGTACATGTAGACGGTCATACTATATGTTGGGGAGACTAACACAGCTGTTAGTGATGAAAACTTGTACATAGGCAACTTATCTATGTTCTTGTTAAGTGTATAAAACACAAAAAACAAGTAAAGAAATACCACTACTAAAAAATGTAAATAAATGAATTATTCAACACAGAAGAATTAAACGTACAAATTGTGAACATCAGGAGTTGCTTTATAATAATCATAAGCTTGTACATACGAAATTTTACAAATGTTATAGTATATTTGCAAGTGCTCTATCTTAGTACCCAATTGTTAATGGACAAATGTAATTAATATTAATAAGCAATTGTATTGATTGATTGATTGATTGATATGGAGTTTAACGTCACTTTCAGCAGTATTTCAGCTATCTCATGACGGTCCGTTTTAATGATGGAGGAAGCCGGAGTGCCCGGAGAGAACCATCGACCTTGGGCAGGTAACTGACATACCTTATCACTTACGGTTGTAAGTCGAGAGCACCCTTTTTTGTAATGTACACAGTGGGGCGCGAACTCACACCGCAGTGGTGATAGACTACAGTGGTTGTATAGGTAGTAGAACTACCTTAACCACTCGGCCAACCAGGCCCTCTCGATTGTATTGAAGTTAACATGAACAAATTCAGAAAATTCAATAAATAAAAGACACTTTCAATACAAATAATGAATTAATATTATCAATGGCAGATTATTGCATTTGAATGAATGAATTCGAATACATAATCATTTTAAAACAAAAAGCTTTTTCTTAAAACGAAAAAAAAAGATAGACGAATTAGAATTATAGAAAGGGGATTTTTGGTATTTGAATATGTATGTTTAATTATATACCGGTAATTTGAGTATTGAAGAAAAAATATGAAGAAGTATTGAAGTTTGATTAACGCTTAATATGTCATAGAACACATTTTGAATTTTTCTGAAATGGTTATTTTTTCTTCAACAGATTACAACAAAATGAATTTCTAAAATGTATGGTCAACAAATGAAAGAAAGACTAGGTGATGCATCTGTTCTTCTGAAATATGCAAGGCTGTGTAGACACTCTCTCGCTTCTGCTGTAAAACTGCTTTTTAGGGGTTTTTTTCAGTCCTATTAAACGCTGATATATTTTGAAAAAATGACGGGTTATGTCTCGTATCTCAATTCCTACTTACAGAGAGAAAGTTATGTTAACTTTCCACAAAATATAATGAAGTTGATAAGAATTGTTTACATTTTATAAGTTTCTGTTGTAGTTTTTATGTTGGAATTTTAGACACCTTTAACTTAAAATAATTTTGTATTGGTTTACCTGTTTATCTTTTCCCCTCTCTTCCCAAAAATACTTCTTATGTTCTCCTTCGCTTCGCTCATCCGAACATAAAATATTTCTAAACTAAATAAAGACTAAAACACCAATCAGGGTATGAGTTCCACACTAAGGGTATGAGTTCCACACTAAACAGCTAGTGCAAAAATTTAATTACAAAATTGAAAAAAAAAACAAATCTGGCTTGAACTCTTTGGCAGGAACAATATGGATAAACACATACAAAGAAATCTACAACGAGAAACGAGAAAACAATATATGTATGAAATATTAAAAAAACTAATACTATAAACCTGTCGAACTGGTTTAGTGTGGAAACCTCGATAGCTTAATTACCGCCAAAACATTGCGTATATACTCATACCGCATTACTTCTAAAACACTACGCGCATAAAATAGAAAAACGGACAAAAAATATTAAAGTCTTTAACCGTTTAGAAATTGACATTATGTTCTCCTTCGCTTCGCTCATCCGAACATAAAATATTTCTTATGCTAGGTTTACACCGCCGATCAGACCAACTCCATCAACTCGACCATGCTGTTTTATCCCGATCAACGTCATAAAATTCATTGATCGAGCTAGCTCACGATGTCCACTCGACCTTTACCTTAACAAGACTAACACTGGACCATTCTCGATTTCTTTACGATTCACGTACGACTTATGCTCGACCCTCATGCGACCAACCAACTTTGTCAGATTGAGCCAGATCATGACCCAATGTGTGTATGATTAACTAGACCTGGTCGGGAGAAGATCGTGAGATGGTCGAGAGTGCTCAAGTTTGGTCCTGTTAGTACGTTTGTATATATGGGGATGAAACGTGAAAATTCAGGTAACAGTTCAGCATGGTGGTAGAGGAGTAAAATTTGTGGCCCATGTGGCTGATGGTTAAAGGAAAAGATGAAAACTGTTATAGATATAGAGTAGCAGAGAAGGCAGATCTGACACAGAAGGTGCGTGTTTGGGGTAAGACAATAGAAAATGCTTCAAAGTCATCATTATAGAGAAATGAATTTTCGCTTTAACATACTAGCAGGTCATGCACTTCATCATGCGTCAGAATGCTACTGTGCGATTTTCCTGTCATTACATTTAGGACTAATCTGATAATGAAACAAAAGACATATAATCACATGATATCGGTGGTAACTAGATTTACAGTAGTTTCAGTGGAAAGCTTCAATTGAACATGCTTTCTGTAGAAAAATCCCGTTTTTAGAAAGTGAAAATGGCGAGTGGCTGCGCGTTGGGTACATGATATGCCCGGTGAAAATCTAAAAAGATTTTTTTTAATCTTACAAATGTTCAAAACCTCATTTTTCTTATGCCATTTAGCTTGAATCATACCTTGTGATAAGAGTACTAACTTGCTCAAAAGATACTATATTTTTCTTGAATTCATGTATTTAGTGAATCTGTTTTTGGATTGTGTAAATTAGGTAAATCTTGGATTCAGTTTCTGTCAGCATAACTAGTAAATTGAATTTAAGCCATCTGCACGTCATCCTTTATTTCTACTAGTAGCATGCACAATCTGATATTCTGATAAAGCCAGGTTGAGCCTTTGCCATTATTTTGTGTCCGTTGTCCATGAACTTTGCATTCCCAGAAACCGTAGAGTCATGATAGACCTCAGTTGGTTCAATGTGAAAAAAACCGTCATATCTGCTTCTAATCAAATATTACCGGCAACTGTGAATATAGTTTTAACTTGGATCTTATGGGATACCCGGTAACTCATTCAAACGTTACCTCTGAAACCCCCACGCCAATTAGACCAAACTTGATACGATTGCCAAATGATAGTCCTTTTCAAAATAGTGTTGTCTGCCATATAGTCAGCTAATACAAGATGACCGCCAAAGGGAGACAAAGTTAATTATTGTATCAGAAGGATTTTCACTGGACCAATTGCAGCCAAAAGTGATCAAAATAGTCCTTGGATGTTTCAATTTCAAATATAGTATCTATCTTGTCTGCATGCAATCCAACAGGAAACATAATTCAATATTCGACCTTACTTATGCATTCAAAGAATGCATTCTGAAACTACTTTGTCAACTGGCCAAAATTGAAAACAATATTCCTTGACTGGTCCCCACTTGAGATTCTCATCATATCAAAGATGATCATCAACCAAACTTGAACACAATAGTCATTGGAGAACATTGGATGGCTCCTTACAAACTGAAGTAAGGCCCTAGTGAGACACTGAGGCTCTTGAAAGCCTCATGTTGTAATATTGTGAGAAGATGACATGTTGTCGTGTTCAATCGAGTAAAGGTCTTGAGTTATCGAGTAAAAGTCGGATATCTGTCGAGAAAAAATGGGGGTATGGATGGGAAAATCTTGTTAAGAAGAAAAGGAAGAATCGTGTTAGTCGAGTATTCATCGAGTACTAATCGAATTGATCTGGGAGCGACTTGGCATATTTCGAAAAGTGAATGAGTTAAAGTCGGGTAGAAATCGGCATGATCGGCTAAAATTTTGAAACTCGATCAAGAGCGATCCCTTTTCGACCTCTTCACGACTACCTCGATCAGACCTCAATTGATTCCCGACCTGTTCTCGACATATAATGCACAAGACCTCTTCACGATATTTTTTGACATGTCAAAAATATTCGGGAACACAGCTGAGTTCAGCAGAGTTAGTTAGACCGCCCCGATTTGGTTAGTAGACCTAACACGAGCATTCTAGATCAGTGTCCCGATTGATGAATATTCATGAATATTCATAGATCGAGTTCGGTCGAGTTGCTTTGATCGGCAGTGTAAACCTACCATTAACTAAATAAAGACTAAAACCCCAATCAGGGTATGAGTTCCACACTAAACAGCTCGACAATACAAAGATACAGTAGATTTATTAAGAAGTTGAAATATAAATGAAATAAAAGTCCTCAGTTTTTTTAACTGATAACTGGATGCAACCATTTTTTGTTTGTAATCTCCGCCTCTGGCATGACTTGAACAACATATCTGAAATGGAAGTGCTTACCGCAGCTGCAGTACGGGCGCATCTGAGATTGTGAAGACCAAACCGTGTTTGTAAAACCCAATTGTTATAATGCTTCTTTAGCAATTTCCATAGCTCTTGTAAAAGATTTCTTTTCACAAATTTAACTCAACACACTGAAATAATATGAAATAAAACTGACGTTTAACGAATATAAGGCCCTAACGGAAGGTAAGCATATGTCAATTTTAACAAATATAAATCAACGATGAATTGGTATGAAATAAAACGATTTTCTTTGAATACGGAGTTGAACATGTATAAACTTTCACAAATTTAACTTCATATACCATGTATACTGAGCTAAGAAATAGTACTGACTTTCTGCCTAAAGAATAAGAAACAGGACTTAAACATGAATACACTTTCACAAATTTTACTCGAGACAGATCTAATATGAAATAGGACTTGTTTTCTATAAATACAGACCAAATTGGACTTGTAGATATATAAACGTTAAAAATTCATCTGAACACAGTGAGTTGATATGAAATAGTACTGGCATTTTGAGAATATGTGGCTCAAACGGGACATAAACATATAACAGATTTCACAAATGTTTCACAAATGTAACTTGATAAATTAACACACTTAACTGCTATGAAATAAATCTAAATTTCTATGTATATGAAGCCCAAACGGGCACACACCGAGTTGACAGACGAAATACTGCATATTTACAAATATTAAGTATAAACTGGACTAAACATTTAAAACTCAGCACACTGATCTAATATCAAATGGTAGTGACCTACTACGTTTATGAAGCCCAACCGGGACCTAAACATATATATACTATCTCAAATTTAAAGAAGCACCCCAACTTGATATATAAAATACTGAATTTTTAAGAATATGAAACCTAAACGGGACTAAAACTCATGTAAACTTTCCTAAATTTAACTAAACACCCTGAGCTATTATGAAATAATACTGGCTTTCTACGTATATGAAGCCCAAATGGGACTTAAACATATATAAACTTTCATATATTAAACTCATCACACTGAGCTGATATCTAATAATAATGACTTTCTGCGTATGAAGCCCAAACGGGACTTAAACATGTATAAACGTTCTCAAAATAAACTCAACAAACTGAGCTGATATGAAATAAAACTGACTTTCTACGTATGTGAAGCCCAAACGGGACTTAAACATATATAAACTTTCACATTTTAAACTCACCACACTGAGCTGATATGTAATAATAATGACTCTCTGCGTATGAAGCCCAAACGGGACTTACAAATGTATAAACTTTCACAAATTTAATTCAACACACTGAGCTTATTTAAAATAATACTGATTTTCTATGTACATGAAGCCAAAACGGGACTTAAACGTATATAAACTTTCGCATATTAAACTCATCACACTGAGCTGATATTAAATGACTTAATACCGAAGTTACTGTGAATTTAAATTCTGCATATGCGCATTTCGACAACTTATGTCTCTTCAGTGCAGATAAAATCTAAACGTTTGGAAGACCATAAACTCAAAGATGCTTAAAAACTGACAGAGAACAAATGACCAATATGATCTAAAAGTAAAGCCAAAATCATCTAAGGACAGAGCTTTGCATGAGGGAGATACTCCTTAGTATTCAACAAAATTTACAAAAATTTAGATATTGTAAGATTTCAATAGAATCGGCTTTCGGGTCAGCACCGAAGTACTGACTACTGGGCTGGTGAATACCCTCGGGACTAACAGTCCACCAGCAGTGGCATCGACCCAGTGGTAACAAATGACTAAATAAAAATTTAAATGATGATTTTCTGCGTATGAAGGCCAAACGGGACTTAAACATAATTGTATAAACTTCACACTGAGCCGATTTTAAATACTGACTTTCTACGTATATGAAGCCCTAACGGGACTTAAACATATGTAAACTTTCACAAATTAAACTCAACACACTGAGCTGATATGAAATAATAATGACTTTCTGCGTATGAAGCCCAAACGGGACTTACACATGTATAAACGTTCTCAAAATTAACTCAACAAACTGAGCTGATATGAAATAAAACTGACTTTCTACGTAAAGAAGCCCAAACGGGACTGAAAACATACATAAACTTTCACATTTTAAACTCACCACACTGAGCTGATATGTAATAATAATGACTCTCTGCGTATGAAGCCCAAACGGGACTTACAAATGTATAAACATTCACAAATTTAATTCAACACACTGAGCTGATATGAAATAATACTGGCTTTCTACGTATATGAAGCCCAAATGGGACTTAAACATATATAAACTTTCATATATTAAACTCATCACACTGAGCTGATATCTAATAATAATGACTTTCTGCGTATGAAGCCCAAACGGGACTTAAACATGTATAAACGTTCTCAAAATAAACTCAACAAACTGAGCTGATATGAAATAAAACTGACTTTCTACGTATATGAAGCCCAAACGAGACTTACACATATATAAACTTTCACATTTTAAACTCACCACACTGAGCTGATATGTAATAATAATGACTCTCTGCGTATGAAGCTCAAACGGGACTTACACATGTATAAACTTTCACAAATTTAATTCAACACACTGAGCTGATTTAAAATAATACTGATTTTCTACGTACAAAACGGGACTTAAACCTATATAAACTTTCGCATATTAAACTCATCACACTGAGCTGATATTAAATGATGATTTTCTGCGTATGAAGCCCAAACGGGACTTAAACATAATTGTATAAACTTCACACTGAGCTGATTTTAAATACTGACTTTCTACGTATATGAAGCCCAAACGGGACTTAAACATATGTAAACTTTCACAAATTAAACTCAACACACTGAGCTGATATGAAATAATACCGACTTTCTACGTATATGAAGCCCAAACGGGACTTAAACATATATATAAACTTTCATATATTAAACTCATCACACTGAGCTGATATCTAATAATAATGACTTTCTGCTTATGAAGCCCAAACGGGACTTAAACATGTATAAACGTTCTCAAAATAAACTCAACAAACTGAGCTGATATGAAATAATACCGACTTTCTACGTAAATGAAGCCCAAACGGGACTTAAACATATATAAACTTTCACATTTTAAACTCACCACACTGAGCTGATATGTAATAATAATGACTCTCTGCGTATGAAGCTCAAACGGGACTTACACATGTATAAACTTTCACAAATTTAATTCAACACACTGAGCTGATTTTAAATAATACGGATTTTCTTTCTATGTATATCAAGCCCAAACGGGACTTAAACATAAAAAAGCTTTCACATATTAAACTCCTCACACTGAGCTGATATTAAATGAAAATGACTTTCTGCGTATGAAATATTTTACGAAAGGATATGGAGTACTCGTAAATGAACACGAGACCTTAACACATATGTTAACACAAAGTGCAATAATTTTAATGAGCTGTATGGCGTATGAAGCCAAAACGGGACTTAACAATAATTGTATCAACTTTACACTGAGTTGATTTTAAATACTGATTTTCTTCATATAAGAAGACCAAAGGAGTAGTATAGAGGGACAGGCAAAGTCGCATTTGCGGAGCGTTGCCAT
>MJUU01005296.1:3587-15153 GCA_002080025.1 Modiolus philippinarum
AGTATATAAAAGTCACATTTATTCTAGCAGACACATTAAAACATGAATGTATAGCACAATAATCTTCACGTGCATCACATACAAACATACAGCATCCTCAAGCACAAAGACATCAACAACAACAACATGACGTCACAAACAGACAAAATACGGGAAATAACGTCACATAAAACAGAAGCAAAATTTACAAGTAAAACAGTCAAACCAAGTTCACAACACTGCTCCCTCTTTTAAAATATTTCGTCCCGAAATATGAAATCTGACATTCAAAATCTCATTTACTGTCTTAATTCATCTATGCCAGTCCGTTTACTATGCAAGTCTGATCCTTGTCCTAGATGATTGAGCACTGTTGAGCCCTTAAGTGTAATCCTTACCTTAATTGTAATCCGATTACACTTAAGGTTAAGGACCACCTTTAAATGTAATCCCGGTTACATTTACGGTTGCAGGACCTCCCTTTATTGTAACCGATTACAACTAAGGGAGATAGTGTACATATGCCTGCAGTACCTACCGTAATTGTAATCCCTCGGAATTAGTTTACAATTGGCAGCGCATATAAGATAAGAAAACGTGTTCCACCGTAGCATGATTATAAGTGATATTTGTTTTGAAATAGCCATTATTACCATGGAAACAAAAAAGGGCAGAGAAAAAGTGCTAAGAATTGTTTCAAAATATTGTACAAAAGAAATGTAAAAATTGTTAGAAAGCTTTTAATTCCCTAAAACAGAAAAGTAGACGGAATTGTATGAAAATGATAGAAATCCTTACTTTTAAACATATTTTCACCAGACTCGAGCTAGCTACCAATTTCTAGCTTCCAATTTTTGTTTTTTTATTCTAGAAATACATTGTACCATAATTGCTAGCGTTTCCTTGGGGATAAATCAGGTAGCTAAGAATCGCTTGAAAATGTACAGACAGGATGTTAAAGATTCGTAGACACTATTCTGAGGGTTAAAATTTTCCTAATGACAACCGTTGTAATGGGGACGGAGGGATCTTTTTCGGGACTCCGTGATTAGTTGTTTCATTGAACGGGCTGATCCGGGATTATCCCGTAACAATACCCATGATAAATGGAATAGGAATATTCATTTTTCGGGATCAGGATTAAGTCATTTATTTACTGGGAAAATCGGGATTTTCTCATTATTTTCACGTGAATCCAAGATCAGACCCCTTACCTTCCTCCCTCTTTAGGAACGGGAAGATAAATAAAACAATCAGGATAAACATTTACAGGAAAGATGACCAGGATGGGTTGTCTTATGTTAGCTCGAATCATAAAATCACTATCTGTATGCGACACCCTCCGACTTAATCCCTCATTCTAAGAACAATCAGATAGCAACAAAATAAATTCTTTCATTTATCGGGTCAGACTGTTTCTCATCGATACTGGGATGTGTACGGAAATACTTGATGCTTCCTTGCCAAATCCTGCAGAGAGTTTCGTGTATGATGCTACTGTTGTTCAATATTAAGGACGATGCGATATCTTTACAAATCTTTGTCAGAGACATAAATTCCAGAGATTCGAAGCTACGGGAAGTACCGTGATATATCGTGTCTACCCCGACGCTATCGATATTGGCAAAAATTCAAATCGTATAAGACTAGAATTCAATCTCACTATTTCCACGTATCGTCAATGAACTTAATATATTTCTTGCCACAACGGATCACAAACCGGATTTCACTGATGAAGTTACTTTTATGTGCTTCCCACTGACTGCAAATTCACAACAAGTGTGGACCCAAATAGGTGTCTCGCCCGTCGGCACATGGGAAATTGTTAGAAAAATTGGAAAGGAAATGAGGAAATATACTATAAAAATCCACCTAAATTACACCAATTTCAGTTATTAAGAAATGTATCTGATCACAGAAACTTAAAGTGTTTGATCATTAGACTGTGAAATTGAGGTCAAGGGCAAAAGTCTTATACCAGACTATCATAAACTACCGAAACAAAGTGACATACAAAATATTATTGATCTACCACTAATAAATGTCGAGAATTGGATTTAAGAAAATTAACATGGTCACTCAACCTTCATTTAACAGGTCGACAGAAATCACACGCCAGACTGACATGTATTACCTAAGACCAACCTTCATACCTAATATTATTGACCTAGCACTTAATTGAAAAATTGGTCATATCAGAGAAGGTTAACCTGGTCACTAGACCGTAAAAGTGAGGTTAAGGACTAATGTCATATGTCAAACTGTTGTTGAGAAAGTGATCTAATCAGAAAATCTTAACATGGTCAGTAGACTGTGAAAGTGAGGTCAAGGGCAAAAGTAACATATCAGAATGACATGTACTAAACATGACTGAGCTACATACCAAATATCATATCCCTACCACTAATAGTTGTTGAGAAATGGATATAATCAGAGAAATTTATCCTGGTCACTAGACCATGAAATCGAGGTCAAGGACAAAAGTCAAATAACAGACTCACATGAACTACGCAAAACCAACCTACATACCATATATCATTGACCTACCACCTAAAGTTATTGAGTGTACAAAAACAGGATAACAGCAAACACCTACAATGGCCAGGAACTACAATCACATGCCACAATTAACAAAAAACTGCACCCCAGAAAAACAATAATGAAAACAACAGACAAACATAAATAACGATAGGAACTCGGGATAGCCGGACTTGGTAACGGGACTAGCAAAAGCCAGTGGTAGGGTAAAACCGGTTTATGGGTACCCAAACCTCCCCTTTCTCTATCCCGTTTCCCTATAGTAACATAAACATGCGAATAAAACCCCATAAAGGTAGGCTACTAACTCAATAACCACCACAGGAATGGGTGTAATCTAAAAAAAAACTTAACCTGGTCACTACTCCGTGAAATTAAAGTTAAGGTCACATAATTTTGTGTCTATCAGGTAGCACTTAATAAGTACTGCCACTGTACCAAATAAGATGTTCCTATATAAAAGGGTTTTCAATCTATCCTGTATTTAGTTAAGTTAACGACGCAACCGCCGCCGCCGTCGTCATACTTTGCACGCTTATGTCCCACTTTCGGCGACTTTCGGGCGAGACAAATACAATATGGCGAATGACGCCTCTCGCTACAACCTCGTGACCTCATGTAGCCAAGGCATGGAAAATGACTTTCCATACGATATACTAGGAGCTCCAAATCTCTGGATATTTTTCTCAGCATGGTTTTGTATAACCCTTTTTCCGTTCAAGACGTAGCTTTATAAGTAGTTGTCTACCTGCATTGGCTCTTTATCTCTTTGACTTTGTTGATTTAGGTCAGGTAACTGGATAGTGAAAAAGGGTTATAGTTGTTATTGATACATTTACGGTAAGTATTACATTTAAGGGTTGATGTTGAACCTGCGTTCACTCCCGGTTTTTTGTGGAATCCGTGATTTTCATCTTGTTTTATAAGTTTTGCACGTATGTTTTGTGCTTCATTATTACTGGGTCCATTCGTGTCTTTGTCCATCGACTATCCGTTTTGGCTGACAAGTCAGTTTCCGCTCGACTTATTTAGATATTGTTGAACGTCTACTTAGCAATATTTTAGCTATATCAAGACGAGAACAAATTTGTAAATGAATAATCAATTGGAGTTGGAGAAAAGGAAATTTATATTGCCACAAAAAAGTAGGGCGGCAAATTGTAAACTAATTCCGAGGGATTACAATTACGGTAGGTACTGTAGGCATATATACACTATCTCCCTTAATTGTAATCGGTTACAATTAAAGGAGGTCCTGCAACCGTAAATGTAACCGGATTACATTTAAGGGTGGTCCTTAACCTTAAGTGTAATCGGATTACATTTAAGGTAAGGATTACACTTAAGGGCTCAACAGAGCACATTCAATTGGTTGTTAAGTGTTGATTGATGAGCACTCTGACAGGTATTACCACCAAAATCTTTTTTAGAGTCATTCAAAGTACAAGGTAAACAATTTCTACTATACTTTCTTCAGATATCACTTCCTTGAATACTTTTGTCAAATGAATCATGTGTTGCTCTCATCTTATGCTCTGCATTGACAAACTGGAAACAATTCTTTACGTGAACAACCACTTTTTACTTCATGTTTTACATTCCTTATATTAGTGTCATACTTACTAACATGATTTTCACTAACTTGAATGTCAGTTTTCTTCTCATTGGTAAATTGTCTTTTCGGACATTTTCTTCGAACATGACCTTTGATTTTACAAAAAGAACACTTGATGTATAACTGTTTCTGTTTCGGGGCCACACTATTTTTGTTTTTCATCATGGGTTTCTTGTCGGAACAAATATTAGTAAAATCTTCATCTTCTGCTGCTGGTAAGTTAATAGTAGAATGGGGTACCCTAGAACACTTTTGGCGAGGTGCCCCGTAGTGCATTCTTTGTAAAATATTTTCATTTTCCCCTAATTTTTCGTAAAATATGCAAATTAGTTAAGGGGGGAATTTTTGTGCTAATATAGAGGGCGCTGCAATCGTTATTGACGAGGTGCTAAGTGTGTCATTGGTCTGACCTTGTCTTGTCTATTATCACAGGTCCTTCCTACTGGTCTCGCCCTTTCTTTATTCGGAATACTTTCCTAGGTCTCGCCTTCTACTTCTGTCAATGCCCACTGGTCTCGTCCTAATACTAACTCTATTCCAGTTTTTAACTACACCTTAACTCTGGTCTATCTTACCACTGACCGAACACTTACCTTTACCTTACACTTATTCTTGTACTAACCCTAATCTATTTTAACTACACCTTAACCATTGTCTCTAGAATTCAGTGACTTAATCTTTTTGTTATAGTGTTGTACTTTAGAGTGGCACTGACCTATGGCCTCGTCTTGAGTGCCTCGCCTTTGGCTATGACTTCACTAGTCCAAAGTGTTGTCATTGGTCTCGCCCTACCTCTATCTACGGTACTTTCCTAGGTTTTGCCTTCTACTTTAGTTTTATCTTCTACTATGGTCTCGTTCTACTTCTGTCCTTGGTATTTTCACTGGTCTCATCTTTATTCTAATCCTAACCCTAACCTTGCACTTATCCTTGTATTAACCCTAACTTTTCTGTTGTTAGTTCAGTAATGTTGTTTTTGTTCATGACTAACCCTAACCGTTTTTTGTTGCAGTTTTTTTTCTTTATCTTCATAGTTACTTTCTATTTTCAAACTTGTTTGAGTTTTTTTCTTTTTTATCTCTAACCCAAGTTGCTATGACAACTTTTATTTTTATTTATTTATCATTTTATTTATCATATTTTTATTATTATTATTATTTTATTACCATTATTCTATTATTTATTTTTTTTCAATATTTTTTGTTGATTATTTTTTATTATTATTATATTTATTTTTTTTTAATTTTTCTTTTATGTTTTTAATTATTATTTTAATTATCTGTTGATAAATTTATTGACCTTCTTAATATTTTTTTTTTATTATTTATTTCATTAATTATTTTTATATTTACTTTTCATTTTAAGTTATAATATTCTTTATTTATTACTTTTTTTATTTTTATTTATTGTTTTATTGATCAGAATCTATTTACTATTATTATTTTTATCTTTGTTTATACATTTTAGTTTTTAAGGTTTAAGATTATTTATATACTATTTATCATATTTTATTTTATTGTCTTTATTTTTATTAGTATCATTATTATTATTATATTAATTATTTCATTTTATTATTTATAATTGATCGGATTTTCATTATATTTGTTATTTATTTATTTTATTATCATCATTATTTTATTTATGCAATTATTTTTATTTTTATTGTTATTTATTTATAGTAATAAGTTTATAATTATTTTTTAATTATTCTATTTACCTATTCATTTATTCTATTCATTTTTTTTTCAATATTTTTCTATCTATTGATTTTTTATGATTATTATGTTATTTGTCATTATATTATTGTACTACTTTGCATACCAATTTTTCTAACAATAACATTTAACCTCCATTACTATTAATGCTATATTTGATAGGTCTATTGTAATATTATAGATCTCATTTAGGTCACTCTGCATTTATCCAGGCTTGTGACTGGCTATCCAAGAAGGATAGGCTGCATTACCCCTTCCTTTTTATCCCATCTGACATTATTTGTTGCAGCATGTTCTTCTTATTCATTTTGGAGGCGATTTGCTTCTTACTAGCGAAAATGTGACTTCTGACACGTGTATCTACATAATTAGGTTTTTTTCACTTCCGGTTGGTATGTTGACACGAATGACATCAATATCGTCTTCTTCTGTTCATTGGATTCTAGAACTTCTTCTGTTTCGTTGAGAAAAAGGTCACTAGTCAGTATTCTGTACACTCCCAGTTCGAAATCCACCTGTTAGCTGTAGGATAAATACTCAAGATTTGTTTCATTTCATTCCTCCACAGTTTAACAGATAGGAGGCTGGGAAATTCGTGATATTCGGTTGTACACTTTGGTCTTGTTGAAGTCATTTGGTTTTTTCCTGGTGTTTTTGTCTTCGGTGGAAACGAAATTATCTTGTCTTCGATATTTTAAACCACATACATCGCATGGAAACAAAGTGTCATCGCTGTGTTTGTTTTCGTGTCGGTCTCGATTATCTTTTCTGGTAAACCGCTTGAAGCATACATCACATTTAAATCCATTATGGTGTTTATACTGTCGGTGATGTTCTAACAGCTGGCTCTTTTTTGAAAGCTTTCTTGACACTCATCACAGCTGTACGTCTGGTTTTCCTGGTGGCTTTTTACATGTCAAACTAAACTCCGCATTTCAGTATACCTTTTCGAACATTGGTGACAATCAAAACATCGCTTCTGGTCGTTCTCTGGCATTTTGCATCCGGCTCGCAGAATGGCAGACTGGTGACTGAGATAGCTTGTCGGTCACGTTTTTATATAGTTCAAGCTATTTGTCTCGATGGCTGTGATTGGTCGATTCATTCTGGAAGAAGGCTTCTGATTGGTTGATTTTCCTGCACTCTGATTGGTTCATCCATGGCAAATGGAGGCTTTTGATTGGTTGAATTCCCTGCAATTTGATTGGTCCACATTATTTACAGCTTCAATCCACTTTTTCAAAAATGGTGACTTACTGAATATTTACATCAAAAACACTACGAAACGTAAAATATGAACATAATACTGATATCATAATTCATTGAAAATATAAAACGTCAACCATGAACCGACACAAAAGATTTTACCGACATTGATATGAGTTTCAAAGACAAATTCAGAAACGTGAAATGCCATATGAATGAATACAAAATATGGAATCACTATGGTATAACAAGTAGAAATAAACGTCAATTAAGTGAACACAAATTGATATTGAAACACTATGAACTACAAATACAAACATAAACATTATCATGAATTAAAAGAAAATATGAAAAATTGATATTGAAGACAGTTTAAACAATACATTGAGGCATTAATGGTGAACGATCAACATAAAGTTCACATATGAAAACATACTGATGTCAACAACAAATACAAATAAAGAAGTCTAAACATTAATATGATGGGAAACAACATGAAATTGAACCCAAACACAACAGAACATGAAAACTAAACAACATTAACGTAAGCAAAACAAAGAAATAACGTCAACTATGATAATGAATTGACACAGAACATGTAAATATATGAATATTAACACGAATGCCAACACCAAATACAAGCATTAATGTTAAAAGACCAACCTTAAATGGTACAACATATGATTGTAAACAACAAATGGATGACGAAATAAACATTAAGGGACACAAAATATGAAAGCTAATTAATATTACAGACAATTAGAACAATACATTCAAGCATTAATAGTAAAAGATCAACATTAAATGTTACAACATATATATGTGAACACCAAATACAAGCATAAATGTTAAAAGACCACATTAAATGGTACAACATATGAATGTAAACACCAAATACGAACAAAAACCTTGTAACATCAACATAAACTGACGCAAGATATGTAAACATATGAACATTGATACGAATATGAACACTAAATCATACACCTAACGTTAAGTACGACTATAAAGTGATATAAAACATATGAACATTAACACTGATATGAACAAAAATATAATCAGAAACATTAAAATATCAAAATTAAACGTCATTCATATGAACTTTAATGATAAAACTGAAACATAACTTGAAATCTCAAATGAATTGACAAACATTATGACAACATATAGTCATTGATATGAATATTTACACAAAAACAAAAGACGAAACTTAAAATATCAAGATCATATGATACAAAACATTATAGATTAACCACATTCATGAGAACTTGAACATCAAAACGCAACATGTAACATGAGATATGAACAAAAATACAAGTAGAAATGTTGAACTATGAACATTAAACGACACAAGATATCTAAACATGCAAACATTGACATGAATGTTTATGCCAAAATGCGACACATAACGTTAAGTATGAACACAAACACAACAACAAATGCAAACTTGAACACCAAAATACAATATGAACACAAAGACAACAATACATGACAACATAAAGACACCAAAAGAACTATTACATGAAAGCATAACAAGATACATTAAACATGAACAAAAACACAACAAAACACCATACTTTAACTATATTCATGTGATCTGTTACATGAAAACTTAATATGATTTGTAAAATATGAACATAAATGCAACAAAGTTGAAAAATCAATCTAAACATATATATGAAAACACAATATGACACATTAAACATGAACACTATTACAACAAATTATGAAACGAAATGCAAACTTATACATGAAAATACAAACTGAAACGTTAAATATCAAGATTTGGGGACGCAAAACATTAAACATAACGATGTTTATGTAGACTTTAACACAAAAACACAATATGAAATGTAAAATATGAACATAATTACAACAAAATATAAAAACAAATGCAAACTTGACATGAAAACGTAAGATGAAACGTGATATATGACCACAAATACAGCAAACGCGAAAACTTATTGACATTAATGGAAACAAAACTTAAATAAGCCATTAAATGTTTGTTAAGAATGACACAATCACATCAAAATATGTAAACATGAAATGTTATGTTAAACATGAACAATAAATACTAGTATAAATGATATAAAATCAACATTAAGTGATACATTAGTAGTTAGTTTAAAGTATCTGGGTGGTAAAAATGGCGATTTCATGGTATTATGTTAGTAAAAATGGTGATTTTAATGTATCAGGGTGGTGGTGGTGGTGGTGGTGATTTAAAGGTCTATGAGGGTGGTGGAATAATAGTCTATGGTGGTGGTGGTGAGGGTATCTGGGTGGTGATGGTGGTTGTTTAAAGGTATCTGGGTGGTGGTGGTGGTGGTGGGACAATAGTCTATGGTGGTGGTGGTGGGCTATGCCTGTGTAGGTGATGGTGGTGGTGGCATCAGCAGCAAAAACCCATAAAAAGGCCGATAAAGACTACAAAAATGCAATGAATTCATCGAAAATACGATCTGACACATGAACTATGTATACAATTACACGAAATGATGAAAACAAATGTAAACTTGATCACCAAAACACAACATAAAATGTAAAATTGGAACACAAATACAACAGAATATGAAAACAGAGACAAACTTGTATATGAAAACACGTCGAAAACATCAAGATAAAATGAAATAACGTAAAATCTCGCACTGAACTAGACTTTGTAAAAGTAACAGATATCAACTTGACAGTGTGACCAATCGATTGAAAAGCCTACACATACCCCGAATCCATATATGATATGACTAAATTACCAATAGATCAGATAAAGACCAATCTTGGGCCGAATTAAGGCCGACTAAGGCCGAATAAAAAATTAAAGGTGCCGATAACTTCATAACAGTAGGTTCTAGCCATTAACTACCTTGACTAATCGCTTTAGAAGTCTAAAGATACATCAAATTCATATATCATATGAACCTATTACGAATAGTATTGATTAAGGCCGAAATAGGGCCGACTTAGGGCCGATCTCAATTTTTTAAGGGCCAATAACTCTATACCAGTAGCTTTTAGGTCTTAACTACTTTGACTTGTCGATTTAGAAGTATGAAAGTACATCGAATCCATATTTGATATGCCTATAGAATAAGTATAAAGGGTTTGGGCCGACTAAGGGCCGTTTGTGGCCGATATCTCTTTTACACTTGGAGCTAGAGCTTTAAAACCTGTACCAATCGATCTAGCGACCCCGATTTACCCTAGTAAGACATCACAAAGGAACAAAAATACGCAAACAACACTAAAAAATGAAGGGTTACTCCAAGTAGTGTATGGGCAAGAGTTCGGGTTTTCCCCGTTCTATAAATAGATTTTAAGGGAATCCCCGCTTTTTCTTGCGCATGCGCAAGGAAATTATGTCAAACATCCGGTCACGTGACTTCCGGTGACGTCATTTCCGGTCTACGGCACTTCCGGTGACGTCACTTCCGGCACCACCACAGCACCACCACCTCAAACGATAATTTGTTCGTGCCCATATACTACTTGGAGTTCCGCACTGGTGGCCATGTTTTTATCAGATCGGAATGAAATGAACAATCTTTGTCAAGGACCTTCCATACATCATTCCTTTAAAGTTTGGTTGAATTTGCTTCAGTGGTTTCAGAGGAGAAGATGAAAATGTGAAAAGTTAACAGACGAAGGACGCCAAGTGATGGCAAAGGCTCACACTGACCCTTTGGGTCAGTTGAGCTAATAAAGCATCAACCTGAAAAACAAAGTTTTGGGTATGGGACCTCCAAGGGACTATTGTGGCCAAGTTTGATTCCAATTGGCTTAGTAGTTTCGGGGAGAAGATATTTGAAACTGCCCCCAAAGTATTCAATGTCAAGTTATGTTCCTGCTGGTGGCCATTCTTGATAAGATCCAAACCTGAAAACAACTTTTTGTATGGGACCACCCAAGGACTACTGTAAACCAACTAATTTTCACGAGCGATTTATTTTTGCTATCTTAACAACGGAGAAAATATCACAAAAATGATTCGTCACAAACATTTCTTAACTCAATACAAAAGCATTAGGGGAAATGAGAAAATGGAAGAATGTGTCCATGGGACACGGATGACTCTGCATACTTGAAATCAAAACCCATGTATATATATATATATATAGTTGTCTGAAGTATGTGACAACTCTTCATACTATACTTGTCCAATGGATAATATCGTGAGACATTATACTGGGCTTGATTTATTTATATATATACGTCTGAAAATCAGCCCAACATTGTTAGATCTGCACATTGGTAGTTCCCTCTCCGGGATTCGAACCATCACTGTTGTGACATCTATGGCAACACAGCGCCCTGGACCACGCGGCTACCTAGGCTATATAAAAAATATAGCTTTCGGTAGCCGGGTGATACCTCCTCCTAAGTTTACTCTAGGGTTGTAACGCAGTACATGATGTATAGGTGCTCGTGCAGATCAGCTGTGTGTATAGCAGAGAGGATTCAATGTCTTTCGACAAGGAATGCCGCCACACAAAGTTATAATTTTTATATAGTT
>MJUU01005297.1:3781-16964 GCA_002080025.1 Modiolus philippinarum
TGCAATCATAAATTCGGAACGAGTTCGGCGCGGACTGTCGTATCCATATTTATTCCACATGTTATTTAATATTTCAGAGGCTTCAAAGCCTATTAAACTGTTGCGGGATAAATTTAAAGGAGACCTAAACCTCTTCTTTTACATCTGTTGTGAATAAAATATTGTCAGTGTGATATAAATAGCATATTGTCAGCTATATCGACACTTTACCGATCACATGTTTTGTTGACATCCTCAAAAGTTATGGCGGCTAATGAAATATTTGAGATTATGATATGCAAATATAAATTTTGGTGGAAATACAACCTTCTTTTTACATTGTGTGTATAACTGTTATTACTGGAATTTTCTACTTCATAACAACCTATAGTATTTATCAAGTCCCATAGTGTTAAGAACGATCGTTTGGCTTGAACTGCAAAAATTGATCATCTGGGAACTTTGACAAATTCTTAAGTATCCATACCCCTATCGCTAAAATGTGGGGATAATACATGGTTTTATATCATTGGTTACAATGCATTTACATGTTAAGTATTATATTTGATGTAAAAAAATATAAAAAATAAAATAAAAAAAAATCCCGACCTACCAACCCAATTTTTTTCAGAGGGGTGACCGGAACCACACCTATTTTTTTATTTGGCCTTATGCAACAATATTCGAATATGAATTCCAAAAAAATAACTAGATAAGAATGCAATCATTCTAATCTGAAAAAGTGCGTGGGTAGAACCCTTGTGTATAACGGGCAAAAGTCAACTGCATTCTATCTCCAATTTTGCAGAAATGAGACATAGGCTTGCATTTTTAGAAAAAAAAGCTGTTTTTTTCAGACATGACAGACATAGACTTCAATTGTTAGAATACATAACTGTTTTTATCAGACATAAAAAACATAGACTTACATTGTGAGAATACATAGCTGTTTTTATCAGACATAAGAGACTTAGACTTACATTGTAAGAATACATAGCTGTTTTTATCAGACATGTTATAATACATAGCTGTTTTTATCAGACATGAGAAATAGACTTTCATTGCGAGAATACATAGCTATTTTTATCGGACACGAGAAACATAGACTTACATTGTGAGAATACATAGCTGTTTTTATCAGACATGAGAAGCATAGACTTACATTGTCAAAATACATAGCTGTTTTTATCAGACATGAGACATAGACTTACATTGTTAGAATACATAGCTGTTTTTATCAGACATGACAGACATAGACTTACATAGTCAGAATACATAGCTGTTTTTATCAGACATGAGACATAGACTTACATTGTTAGAATACATAGCTGTTTTTATCAGACATGAGAAGCATAGACTTACATAGTCAGAATACATAGCTGTTTTTATCAGACATGAGACATAGACTTACATTGTTAGAATACATAGCTGTTTTTATCAGACATGACAAACACATAGACTTACATTGTTATAATACATAGCTGTTTTTATCAGACATGAGACATAGACTTACATTGTTAGAATACATAGCTGTTTTAATCAATCTCTCTAATGGTTCTGTAGTTTCTTTGTAGATATCTACTATTAGATGAAGTAAACTCATGTTGACATTCTTCTCTAACTCACAGAATTCATCAATAAATGTCTCACAGCACTCCTCATAATCTTCTCTGAAATATAAACAAGCTAGATTAATGAAACTAGACCTGTCCCCGAATGGCAGCCAGTTATATCCCCCCCTAATTGAACCCTCAATCAATATGGCAAGTGTAAATTTAAGTGTGTGTGGACACAATACAGTTGTGGATACAGTACATATGTGGACACAATACAAGTACGGACAAAATGATAAACATCCCCTTTTTTCCAGAAAATACTCAAAGACAAATAATCTCCACTTCAAAATTTCAGGCAGCACTCATATTACTTCATGCACATCTTCAGGTAGTGTACTATAACTGTGTAACATTTCATAAAAATTCAAGCAGCCGTTTAGGAGAACAAGTGCTGAAAAGGTTCATCCCCCCTTTTTTCAAAAAAATATTCAAAGATGAATTATCTCCCCCCTAAAAATGTTGGGCAGCAACCATACTGCTTCATGCACATCTTCAGATGGTGAACTACAACTGTGTAAAATTTCATCAAAATCCAAGTAGCCGTTTAGGAGAACATGCTCTGACAAGGTACATAGACGGACAGACAGACAGATGGACAGAGGTACGAACAGGGTGATTCCTATATACCCCCCAAACTTTGTATACATTTCATTAATTTCTATCCTGTTTGCATATTCCTGACTGGTGTGAGAAATATATTTTTAAAGTTTAGAGAGAAAGTTGTTCTCAGTATGTGATTGGCTGTAATTCCATAACTTCAATTAAGAAGTCTATATCATTGTGACAGCATGAGAACAGGTGACAATGCCTGTTAACATCAGGCTCAAAGAACACATTTATTTTTTATCTTTAGAACAGGATGGCCATGTTTTTTGTTAAAATTTGCCTTAAAATCATCAGAAAACACTGATTTTTCAACTTGTAATTTCACTACTCTCTATATTTAATTTTCAAATATTCAAAATGCTTGGCAAACCTCACATCTTAAAATTTAAAAATCTGATTATCTCAAGTATCAATATGTTGTTTTTCACTCAAGCCAAACCAATTTAAGTCTCTGTTTGGCATCAACTTTATTTTTGTAATATAGGAGGGTAAGAGGCAAACAAACATAAACAAAACAAAAAACAAGGACAGAATTTTTGAAAATAACACACTTTGATTTGACTAATGTTCATTTAAAGTCATATTTTAGAATTCAGTTGAATCTAGTGAAGATATTTTTCTTATAGTCTAGTTTATGTCAGTCCCTTACAGTAAATTATATTTGTCATCTTCCTAATCGATGCTTAGAATACCATTTTAAACTCAAAAATGAAAAATATCCCTTGTTTGTTTTGCGATAAAATCATACATTTTCAATGTGTGCGCTGACACCAAACATAGAAATAAATTGTATTGGCGTCAATGGAGATGCAAAATCCATATTAACATTTTTTTTTTTATAACAGATATATAAAATGAAAATACTATATGTTATTCGGGAATCTTCACAGGAGATACAGGTTCATATTCCCTGTCTGTGTTTTATATCCCCTGAGCCGTCAGGCGAAGTGAATATAGGGCACAGACAGGGAATATGAACCCGTATCCCCTGTGAAGCCCGAATAACTTTCATATTCTGCTAGAAGTGCTATAATTTTTCTATTAAAAGCATTTAAAAATTGTGATTTTGCTACCATGGGGATACGGTCTCAAATCCCCTTTCAAGGTAACCAATCAAATTGCAGAATTTACCTGGATATTTCACTTCAGCAGAATATAAGAAGTTATTTCCACAATTTTTGAATGCAGTAAATGCAGCTTAAAGTCCTAAATACAACTCACCTAATTTTAGAAATGTCACTTTTCTCTTTGATTACAACAGATAATGCAATAACACGGCCTTTCAACTGTAAAATCTGCAACAGAAAGAAATAAAAAAATATAATATAGGTTTGTCTGCATGATCAAAATTCCATGAAATGTTGGTTACATTGGTCGTGTTCATTTCTGAAAAATAGGCGTACACCGATCATGTGATAGGCGTACACCATTTTTTTTCCAGAAACGAACGTAAAGGCGTACAAAATGGCTGAAAAACTTGTTATTGGGTTGTCATCAATAATTGCTACCGAGCTAGAGGAAGAGGTTGCTCCAATACAAGGGATCGGGTCCCGGGCTCCACTAACTGAGCTCCTGGCTCCACATACATGGGCTCCGGACTCTTAGAGATCTGTGGAATCCGTGTTATTACCCCAGTAAAGAAATTAAAAAATATTTTCCATTGCCAGTGATCTTTTATCAATTTTTAGCCTTTATATTTGTGAATAGTTTTTGTTGATTTATTTGTAATCGCTTGTATTCCCAACATGCTAAATGGTCTATCGATACACACCCCGGAAGCACAGTCCAACATAAGAAATAGTCAGATTCTGAAAGGTTATTGTGTTAGTGGCCATGATAATTCTTTCACTCTTAGAAATATAAACGATACAAATCATTTTAATCATTTCGCGCTATAATGTTCGTAAATGAAACCAAAAATTGTCAAATTCATGATTAAATTTAAGCTTCTTACAACTTGTCGGCCATCTTGGTTCGGCATACGCCTTCCAAATTAAAACAGCGTGGTCTGGTGTGCACCAATAGTACGCCTAATCACAAACGTATTGAATCGGTGTACGCCGCTTGTATCAGGCGTACGCCGGCGTACAGAAACGAACTACACCAGTAATTCAAGCGTTTCTGGATAAAAAAAACCACATATATTCAAACTTTGATGGTGCGAAACACCCAAGGGACAGGTGAAAACTAGTAGATATAGGGGTGTTTGAGCTATAGAGGTCAAATTATGTTTAAACATTAACAAACAAGAGCTTCGCCGAATGGCAGCCAAAGATACCCCCCGCTCATTGAACCCTGAATCGATATGGTAAGTGCAAAATTAAGTTGGTGTGGACACAATACAGGTGCAGACACAGTACAAGTGTGGACACAATGATATAATCTTCAAGAAAAAACTTTTCACAAGGGTTCCAATGAAAACACTCTGTCTAAATCAGCCTATTTGACATTTTATACATCTACATATAGTGTTCTTCCTTTGTCTAAAGTTTCATCAAAATCCTTCAAGTGGATTAAGAGGAGTTGTGCGTAAGAGGTAACCCATACGTAGGGAATCAATGAAAACTCAAAGTTGAATTATCTCCCCTTCCTGGTTTCTGACAATAATTATATGCCTTCATGCACATCTCCATATGGTGTTCTTACTTTGTGTAAAGTTTCATTAAATTCTTTCAAGTGGTTTAAGAGGAGTTGTGCAAGTGGTTTAAGAGGAGTTGCGCTTATGAGGTAACCAATACATGGGGAATCAACGAAAAGTCGAAGTTCAATTTTCTCCCCTTCCTGGTTTTGAACAATAATTATATTTCTTCATGCACATCTCCATATAGTGACCTTCCTTTGTGTAAAGTTTCATCAAAATCCTTTAAGTGGTTTAAGAGGAGTTGCGCTTATGAGGTAACCCATAAATAGGGAATCAATGAAAAGTCAAAGTCGGATTATCTCCCCTTCATGGTTTTGAACAATAATTGTAATTCTTCATGCACATCTCCATTTAGTGTCCTTCCTTTGTGTAAAGTTTCATCAAAATCCTTTTAGTGGTTTAAGAGGAGTTGCGCTTACGAGGTAACCCATAATTAGGGAATCAACGAAAAGTAAAAGTCGGATTATCTCCCCTTCCTGGTTTCGGACAATAATTATATTCCTTCATGCACATCTCCATATAGTGTCCTTCCTTTGTGTAAAGTTTCATCAAAATCCTTCAAGTGGTTTAAGAGGAGTTGCGCTTACGAGAAGTGTGGACAGACGGACAGACGGACGGACAGACAGACAGGGTGATTCCTATATACCCCCCCCAAACTTTGTTTGCGGGAGGTATAATAAATTTCCAAATGAATACTGAAGTAACAGCCAAAAATCGTATATCCAGAATGTATGGCAAAGTGACAACAAAAAGGGTTTGAGACATCCATGGAGTTTGAACTATTGAAGTTGAAACTGTATACAATATGAAAAAGAAAGAAAATGGGGTAAATGTCGAGGAGACAACATCCCATATCCAAGTTAAAACGACCCGAAACAAAGCATCTAGGGGTCACAAGTCACCTTGTCATTTAAGTTTTATGTGAAAAGTGAAAGTAGACAAGATAGATAGAAAATATATAGTAGGTGTCTTTAAATATCAACTGTATTTGTACAAGGCTCAGAAACAGATTGACGCACAAGCCTTGGGCGAGCATTTCAGTCTGTTTCGTGCCGAGTACAAATACATTTGATATCTAAAGACACTAACTATACATTGTTTTTATCTTGCAATGCATAAAACAAATTCATTTAATGGAAAATATAATCAATTGAATATTTTTGGGATTTCAGTAAATACCAGAAGTGGGTGTAGCTTAAATCAATATCCTTTTTAGTATACAAGATACAGCTGTGCAGGATACAGCAAGGCAATATACATATGGCTTTATCTGTATAGTAAAAGCTACCATAGCAGGATAAATCAAGCATTATGAGTTTAAATACTTTGGGTTTTCCTACTGTTGTACTGAAAAGTTTAAGAGACAAGGGGGGCACTCGATACCCTGTGCGCTGGACATGTTCCGATCACAATGTTCTGGACAAGCGAATCGAATGGCTTGGAACAGGAAGTTCTTATATCAAAATGGACGTCGATTGTGTGAAAGTTACTTTCGCGAACGAATTTACTGATAATGAAGAAAAAAACAATGAAAGAACGGCAGTAGAATACCGAAGGAACAATAAATGTTCAATAGAATTCATAGTTGTAGTAACATGCCTCGCATTGTAGGTTTAACCCTTGTCAAAAGTTATATGTTAAAGCTAAAAAAAATATTAAATGTTCCAATCATATGAGAGGGGGTAATGATAATCTGGCTCAACATTTTGCCATATGAAATGATTGTTTTGAACGTAACTGGTTTACCGAGTTCTATTCTTTTTTTAGATATTAATATTTGACAGATTTACTGATTTTCGTTAAACAAATCTTTTGATAAATGCATCGTTATATAAAAAAAATCAATAGCTTTAAAATGTTTTCTAAGTTTGCTTTAACTAGGATAAAGTATTTTCTTTATTATCTTACAGAAAGCATTTATTAATATGTTACAAATCCAACAAGAGCTGTCGCCAAATTGCAGCCAAATATACCCCCCGCTCATTGAACCCTGAATCGATATGGCAAGTGTAAATTTAAGATGGTGTGGACACATTACAGGTGTGGAAACAGTACAAGTTTGGAAACAATAGAAGTATGGACACAATGATATAATCTTCAAGAAAGAACTTTTCACAAGGGTTCCAATGAAAATACTCTGTCGAAATCAGACAAATATAAAACTCACCCCTTTTTTTAGCCTATTTGACATTTTACAAAAGAATCATTATAGAGAAATTTCATTACAACACTTTGAAAACGACTTTTCAAGAGGATTACAATGAAAAAGTGTGCAGTGATCTCTCACAGCTTGACTTCACAATATCTACGCTTTAAGTTATTTCTTAGAAAAAAAATCATTTCAAAGATATCAACAAAAGTCACACTCAAATTATCTCCCCTTCCTGGTTTCATGCAATAATTGCATTCCTTAATGCACCTCTCAACATAGTATCCTTCCTTTGCCTAAAGTTTCTTTTAAATCCTTCAAGTGATTTTAGAGGAGTTGCGCTTACTAGGTAACCCATACATAGGAAATCAATGAAAAGTCAAAGTTGAATTATCTCCCCTTCCTGATTACGGACAATAATTATATTCCTTCATGCACATCTACATATAGTGCTCTTCCTTTGTGTAAAGTTTCATCAAAATCCTTCAAGCGGTTTAAGAGGAGTTGCGCTTACGAGAAGTGTGGACAGACGGACAGACGGACGGACAGACAGACAGGGTGATTCCTATATACCCCCGTTAAAGTCGAATTTTCTGCTCTTCCTGGTTACGGACAATAATTATATTACTTCATGCACATCTCCATATAGTGTCCTTCCTTTGTGTAAAGTTTCATCAAAATCCTTCAAGCGGTTTAAGAGGAGTTGCGCTTACGAGAAGTGTGGACAGACGGACAGACGGACAGACAGACGGACGGACAGACAGACAGGGTGATTCCTATATACCCCCCCAAACTTTGTTTGCGGGGGGTATAATAAATTCACATTTGTTTTCTTGAATCCATTACATTTGACTCCATCTTTAATGGCCGACTGTGCACACCACACCACCTCTGAAGTCAGTACAGACGGAACAGATCCAGAACACTGTTCACATTCACTCGATTGTTGTACGGAACTGTGCAGGACGTCCAGGACAATGAATCGAGCGCCTCCCTTATCTGTCATTACTATAGGATTAAACATCGTTTCAAAGGAATTTGTTGGAGTATAAACGGGACCAATTCACTCACAAACAAATAAAAGTCCGAAGGACTTTTATAATATGTTTGTGAGTGAATTGGTCCCGTTTATACTCCAATAAATTCCTTTCAAACGGTGTTTAATCCTTATTATTCTTTTAATCTGATGATAAGTAATTTTATTCTTACTTTTATTATGCTGATCACACGTTTTTGTGCTATTTGATTTATTCGGCGTATGAATTTATAAGGTGAACTTAAATGTAGTTCGGTCAACGTCATTTATCGAAAAATAAACGACTTCAGAATTTGCTACCGGAAGTAAATTCAACCAATCATATCAGCGTATTTCCTATTATGCAAATCATATAAGAATTATACAAATATAAAATTTTGTTGACTAACCGGAGTGTCAGTTAGAGCTGTTATACAAATCTTTCACTTGAACCATGTCCATTTCATTGTAACATTTTTTCAAGAAATCTTCCCACACACAAATTTATATTATTTTTACAGAAATCTATGGGTTTTTTTTAAATTCAAAATTACCTTGCATGGTAAAAATCCTGCAACTTTTTCCAATTCCTCTCGAGCCAATTATTTCTTTTTATAAATTCAAAATCCTAATAAAAAGTTGCCATTGCCTGATTGCAAAATTGTATCAACTAAAATGTAGACTGAAGAAATATTCACATGTTTCCAAAAAGTACATCAAAGGTCATGTGAGACATGTAAAAACACTTTGCATGAAGAAATATACATTGGTTAAAAGTACATTTAAGGTCAACTCAGGATAAAAATAGTAACAATTTGTGTCAATACAAATCTGCATGAGGAAATTAACATCTGTTTCATAAAAGTACACTAGGTCACTTGAGGATAAAAATAGTATCATTTTATATCCAGAAAAAGCTGGATTTGGCAATACACACAGCAATCTAAACATAAAATGTTTTAATCTTCATCATTTAAGTTAGAAAGTATTATTTGCAGGAGGTCCAACCTAATTGGTTGGAGAAGTCCTTATCTAGTTGGAGCAAAATTGTTTCTGCATGAATTTGGGTTATTAAGAGCATTTTATTTGATAAAGATGTTCCCTTTCGGCAATTATTATATTGAATCTTTTTCATTCAATACTTGTTCAAAATATTAAAGATTTCAAAAGTTATTGAAGAAAACCTGTTTCGAAAATATCGCAGAAGTTCAAAATGTAAGTCATTGATGTTTTTCTTCCATAGCTTTCGAAATCTTATATATTTTGAACAAATATTGACTGAAAAGGGTAAATTTATTTAGTCATTGCCAAAAGGAAACATTTTTATCAATTCAAGCATTCTTAGTAACTTAAACTCATACACAAATGATTTTGACCAAACCAAATTAGGACTTCTCCAACCAATTAGGTCGGACCCCCTGATTTGACCTCAAATCAATGATGACAAAAATAACTTCCAGTTTATACAATCCATCTTTCAAAATATTAATTTTTGCTAGCCTTCTCTAAAACAGGAAAAACTGAAAACATTTAAGGGGGGATTCAATACATACATGTATATGTAGGTAACGGAGGCCAAAAATATATCCCCTGTAAACATATTTTATCTTTTGTTTTTTAATCTCATTTGTGTTTGAAAAATACCATAAATCTGTAGATTCCTTATATGTTTTTATTTTTGCGAAAGCTGTGACTTAAGTGTTGGGTTTCAATAGTTAATTTTGCATTCTTAATACATTTATTTAACCTCGTATTTGTGCCTTTGAGTGGGGAATTGCAATTAGTAAGTAACATAATTTCCGAATTTACAGTAAAATATTTACACATCACAGTATACATGTATATAACTTACCCGCTGACAGTTTTTTATTATAAGATTCCTGTAGGTATCGGTACATAGATGCGCCACCAACATACTGTGTCTAATTATTCCTTCTGTCCAACTTTCTACGTCAACATCTAAATCTTCTCTATTTTCCTCTGACAATGCTTCTAAAATCTGAAATTATAAAAACCATATTTATACAAAAATCTGAATAAAATGTTTTTTTGATAAACAATGAGGGACATTGAGCATCAGACCATTTGTAATTTGAATGCAAACTCTTGCCTAAGTTTTGAAAAGCTCTGCAAAAAAGAACAACATAAGCTAAAATGCCTAAAATCCACGATACGAACTTTTGAGATAAAAGACTTCAAGTGCTCTCTAGAGTTTTCCTTCATATTCCATTGGTTACTTTAAGTCTCATCATGTGACACCAAGAAATCACCATAAAATTCAAATTTGAAGACGTTTCCCGCCAAAATATGACGTTGTGAGATTATGAAGTGGTAATTGGTTGCTTGAAATGTCATATTTTTCAGTTAAAAATGCAACTTCCGGGTACAAATTATGTACCCGGAAGTCCCAATATTGGACGAGACTTACAGACCCTATTGGCCTTAAAATATATGAAATATAATCGGAAGTTAATAATATTTTGTACATGGTCTATATAATGCATTTTAAAGTGATCTATAACCAAGAAAATATGATCCATGTGCAAAAATATTCATCCCTGTTTCAATGGATAGATATTGAATGTCCCTGAAAACTGATGTTCACTTTTTCTTAAAGTAGAAGAAAGCTGGTGATATGACAGCAAACCAAGTTTTCTTTTTTTATCCTGCAATCATGTTTTAATCACTGCCATTTCGGTGATACTGGCATCATTTCTGGTATCACAGAAGTTTTGTTGATACTGGCATTTTCATCCAATCCAGATCAAACTACAATACTGACAAAGTCAGAAAGGGCCCCGCCCCCTTGTGTGTCCCAAAAACCTGTTTGTGAAATTTCCTGGAAATCATAAAACAATTTTTGGAAAAAAACATAGATAACAAAATCCTAAGTTATTGTAAATATAGTTTCTGTATATGGCCATTTGACAAATTATGTCTCATCTGTTCAGATCAAATCAAAACATTGAAAAAATATATGGAGGTCATTTCAAGTTATATATCAAACGACAGAGCTAATTCTCAAAATATGAATTTTTTCATATTTAAACTAAGTTTTTCCCCCAAAAAGTTTTATGATCCTCCTCAAAATCATAAGGGACCTTCTTTTGATCAAATCCAACACTGTGCATAAAACTTATAAAAATCTGTGAAGGTCATTTCAAGAGGGTCTCATTGGGGTCTAAGCGTGACACGGGATCGACCGTTTTTCTGTAAGCGTGACTCGTGAAAGTCAAATTATTGTGCCTGAAAATGGGAAACGAAGTAGAGCGGGATACGTGAAATTAGATAAAAATGGTTCGGGAATTCGGGAAAATGATAATTTTACTAAGCGGGAATTTCAGTTTTTCGTTATCAAAAACTTCATGTATGTACAATTTACAATGAGTGACGTTCTGCAAGATACCTTTTGATCTTCAACTGGATCCTATTGTTTTGTATCGGAAAATATATGTTACAGTCATTTTCTTAAATTAGGCATTTTGTAAAATACTGTAGTTTTTTCTCGGCATTTTATTAAATGCCTGAAAATTTTAGTCTTTTTATAGATTACCTAAAATTCATAGGCATTTTGTAAAATGCCTAAAATTTTCAGTCATTTGACAAATTGCCTAGTTTTAGAAAATGACTGTAAGATATATAAATCGACGGAATATTGGATGGCCAGTACTCAAAAATCCATGAAGCTGTGAGAAGTATTTTTGGAACCTGCTCGTATTACCGCATGTATGTGAAAGGCTTTTCAGAAATAGCCAGACTCCTTCATAAGTTGACAGAATTTAATGTCACGAGAGTGTCAGGTGGCAAAGTTAAAAAGTGTCTTGTGTAGGCTCAGATTTTCGGATACCCATGGATACCAGTAAAACGTAAATATCAGACACCGAAGCCAATTCCTTTGGAATACGAGCGGATTTATCTGAAATACAAGATGACAAAGAGATCATGACAGCTAATTTAGTACAAGCATGCCGGAATACACAAGAACGCAGTGAAACCGAGAGTATCATCAGAACAAATGATGATACTCTCGGTTTTCAGTGAGAGTTTACACTGTCTGTGCTTTTGTTTTCTGTGTTGTCTTGTATATGATCCTGTTATTTTTTAGTTTTGTCTTCGTTGATTGTTTGTGGCACGGATTCATCCTTGTAATTGTCTAAATACAAAAAGAGATGTAAACATGGTTTTCAAAGTTTCACCTTCAGTTGGTGCTGTTTGAGGGTTAGAGAAGTAACATGCACATGCCAACAAATTTGTGGTATTTTGTGATCAAAGACGCGAATGATGGCACATTTTCTGGATCATTTTAAATAAATTTACATGACAATAAATATAACAAAGTTTGAAACAATTTATCACAATTGACCTCTGACGGCTGTAATATCACTCTGGTCATTGTAAACTTCTAATTGGCGTGACGCTATGCATGAAATCATAGAATGTCCATTTTCCCTCTAATTTGTCAGCATGCCCTGGATTTGAATTGGTTTATCTACGGGTTAGAAAATGAAAATAACCAATCAGCCACCCAACAGATATTTCAACATCATATTTTAACTGGCTGTGTGACGGGTGCCATGCGTGGAGCAGATCATCCTTATTCTTCCGGAGCACCTGATGATACCTCAGTTTTTATAGGGGTTCACACTGCTAGTGCTTTAGTTTTGTGGCGTTCTTGTTCATTTTTGTTTATTATCCCCGCACTTTCGAAGAAAGTTCGGGGATAATGTTATACCCTCCGTCTGTCCGTCCGTCCGTCCGTCCGTCCGTCCGTCCGTCCGTCCGTCCGTCACACTTTTCTTGTGACTCAAACTCCTCCTACATTTTTGGATTTAGGGATTTAATTTTGTTGTAGAATTGTTGCATATAGTCTGCAGATGCGCAATAAGCTTTCGGATTTTCGATATTGGTCTTGGTGCAAACAAGAGGCCCCATCAGGTCAATTTTTACACATGTGGCATGTGACACAAACTCCTCCTACATTTATGGATTTAGGGATTTAATTTTGTTATAGAATTGTTGCATATAGTCTGTAGATGCGCAATAAGCTTTCGGATTTTTGATATTGGTCTTGGTGCAAACAAGAGGCCCCATGATGTCAATTTTTACACATGTGGCATGTGACACAAACTCCTCCTACATTTATGGATTTAGGGATTTAATTTTGTTATAGAATTGTT